>LAXH01000068.1:50117-66482 GCA_001006505.1 Tilletia horrida
GGGGAGGATGGAGGGGCGGGTGCATCTGGCAGCCAGTTTGAGCCTGTATCGATAGACGAGCTGGTCGAGCTTGCTCGTTCCCGAAGTGGGAAATAAAATATGTACGAAGCCCCATGTGTTTTTTTTGGACGCCGCATGTCCTGCGTTTTTTTGGGGGGGGGTCGGGAAGAAAGCCTGACACGTGGCATGGATGACGTTGTGTCTGTGGACACGCGACTTGCGAAGCGCGATGGAATAGCCGGTGATATGTATAAGGATGATGGTGAGAGCCGTTCCCATCACACTCGCAGCTCCAACATCTGCTTGCTGTCGACTTAGAAGGGGCCTGAGGAGGAAACAGTTCCTGAGGGAGGAAGGACTCAGCAAGTCAGCTCGGGTTCAGACGACAGAGACTGCCAGCGCTGCTTCGGTGTACTCATCTTGAAAGCTTCTGGGCACGGATCATTTCTTTCTTTCAATCCCTCGACTGAAGGGCACAGCAGTTCTCAGCAGATACATCCTCTGATCATGGAGAAGTTCTCTCGCTATCGAGATCCAGGCTCCGGCATCCAGGTGAGGAGCAGCTCTGTCCCACGAAAGCGTCTCCTGTTGGCTGTTCCAGAACAAGTTCTGACCGCCGATTCTTAACCATTTCACAGGTCTTCCTGCCACCGGTCCTCGTAAGTTGAATCAAAAGTAAGGGTACCGATATGCCATTCATCCTGACCTGATCGCCTGGTTTAAAGCCTGTCGGGAGCAGAAATCCGCTCGTGACGATCTTCACGCCTCTAGCCGTCTTACTCGGCCTGGTCAGAGCCATTCTTCTGCTTGCGACCATCCTGCTGTGGTCCATCTTCGGCGTCACATTAGGAAATCTCAGCGTGAGTGCAGTGGGAAACTCCTTCCTGAAAGCAACATGTCTTGCCTTGACTGACAACCTCGATCGAAATCGTGCTCAGTCTGAGATCCAAGCGAATCTCACATCATTGTTCGGGAGAGTGGCCTTGTTCATCATTGGTTATGCCTGGATTTCTCCCGAGATAGTCTTACTACGGAATAGGGGGTAAGCCGCTGATCAGGAGCGAGCCCGCCTACTTTTATAAAGCGCCGGCTGATCCTCTTTCTGTTCAGGCGCGCGACGAACACGAGGCCGGTCGCGTACGCTCCAGGAACAGGAGATGTAATCGTCACCAATTGGTCCTCCTGGGTGGAGGTCCTATGGCTGGCCATCAGTTTTGCCCCAGTCTTTGCGCTTCCAGTGGTCGACGGCAACGACTACGACGCGCCACCTGCACCCGAGCGGAAGTCTGGGCGACCTTCCGGCGCGAAGAATCTGCGTCAGCGAGCGGGTGGCGTCGCGTCCGATGCAACAGACGGACCCAAGCGGAAGATTCTGGGCTTCCGTAGAGTCAACTGGATCATCGCAGCCAGAGCAGTGGGTCAGCTACCTACTGTGAAGACCAAAAACGTCGAGTGCGTCCCATTGGACCAGATCTGTGCAGATGCGAATGGACCCGTCGTGCTCTTCCCAGAGGTAAGTACGTCTTTTCCAGACTGCCGAGGGCCCCACATCTTTGCTCACACCACATGCACACTCTGCCACAGGGAGTGACCTCAAACAATCGTGCCTTGCTCAGACCTGCTGGCTGCTTCCCCCAATCGTGGCGACAGGCTTTCAAGCTGACAGCAGCCCTCAGGCTAGGCGGTAGTTCTCCAAAGCTCTTCCTCGCCAGCTTCAAGCACGGGCCACCCACCGCCGGCAGCGTCTCCTCCGTGGTATCGGTCTCTTCCTCCTTCGCAAGCCCGTGGCCGCATGTATGGAGCATATGCTGCAGCCTCACATTCAACCGAGATTTCCAAATCCGCCTACTGCATCCTGCCGAGTCGCCGACCTCTGCGTCTTTCATTGGAGACGCGGCTGCCGCGGCTATGGCGCGGGAAGATCCCGTGTCGGATGCCTGTCTGACCATCATCTCGTCCTTGTGAGTGGCTCGTCTCAGTCGACCAAAGGTTTGAACCTTCAGATCTGACCTCTCGTCCCTCTCTTCATAGATCTCGACTGAGACGGACAGAAATCGGCTGGGAAGACAAGGAATCATTCATGCAGATATACAAACGCAGATAGACCATGCCAAACCCACAATGTTGCTTGTATGCTGAGCGACCCCTTCAATAGCTCCAATCAATTTAGTCAAAAAGTGCAACTTGTTCCCATCCAGAGAGCGTTCTCATAGGCCACGGAATAGCCACTGGGCATTCGCAGTCGTAACAGCTGCTACCTCCTCGACCGAGACACCCTTGAGAGCTGCCACAACTGCAGCGACACCTAGTAGCGAGCAAGGCTCGTTCCGGCCCTTGACCATCGCCGTGTCTTTGTATTTCTCCTTCTTGGTCGTTGGCGGGAACGCCAGGGTCGCCTGGTCTGGATGCGCATCTTTCCATGCTTGCAAATGTACATTCGAAGCATGTGTTTGCCGAATGTCGCACCATGGCGCATCTGAAATTCAAGAGCCAGATTCTTCGTCAGAGGGAATCCTGCTCCCATTCGCTTCTGGGCTGGAGGCTCCAAGCCTTGGACACACCTGTCTCTAGCATGAGTCTATCCAAAGGAAGCGTCTTTACGACTGCGAGGTTTTCATCCGTCTTGAGCGAACACCCATTGATACCGATGAAAAAGCCCATTGCGATGAGCTCGGCCGCTTCCTCGATGGTGCCTGTGAAGCTGTGCACCACACCCAACCTTGCCAGCTTTTTCTCTGAGCCGGTCTCTACGACCGATGGTAGCGCAGGTGCATCGTCCGCAGCGAGCGCCTCCCGCAAGGCCGGCAGATGGGGTTCAACAGCCGCCTTGAATTCCTCCCGCGAGCTTCGTGAATGGAGGAACAGTGGCAACTTCAGCCTCGCTGCCAAGCTGAGCTGGAGATCGAAAGCCTTCTGCTGTGCCTCGAGGGGAGCAAAATGGAGTCGGTCCTTGTCCAGCCCGCACTCTCCCAGGGCGACGACTTTGGATCCGCCTTTGCGGACCAGTCCAATAATGTCCTCTTCGAATCCTTGGGCTCCCTTGGGATGTTTCTCGAGCTCGGTAGATCGAGTCGGATGACAGCCAACCGTGGTGAATATGTCTGGGTGAGGAGCTATGAGTTCGAGCGTTCGTTCGGCCTCGTGTCGCAGGCTCCCGACTGTGGCCACCGTCCGATGGACACCTGCTGCGCGAGCGCGATCCAGGACTCTGTTCAGGTCCGCTGCCAAATTCAGGAACCAGTGAGAACATTCGCCCAGGTTGAGCATGGCCATGCAAGAGCGTCAGGAAAAGATATGACACGCACCATCGTGGGCTCTCTTGCCGTGGTATTTGCCTTGATACTGATCATCTACCAGGTTGAAGCCGATTTCTAAGGTGCAATTTAATTTCGCGTATCTTTCAGCGAATGATGACCGCCCGTGAGATGCAACAACAAGGAACTCACCTACAAGCGGCGGGATGTTGGCGGAGGAGGTCATGCTGAAAGATCGCAGCGAATGTCTTACGATTTGGTGAGGTATCAATCTGGCAGACGTGCATGTCATCGTGGTTCGGCCCCACAACTGAAGGCATCATCAACGGCGCGAGTCATTCTCAGAAGAAATCTTCTTCCCTCCCTCTATCAGACCAAGGCAAGGCAGCGTGCGCAGTCAGGAGGTACCGAAAGTGTTGTACTGTCTGCTGCGCAGCTACAAGGTTCACTCAAAGCACAAGAAGAGGATGCATTCACTTTTTACTGAAGAAGGAAGAAATGCTCTGCAGTCCCTGCTCCTGCTTGCCGACCCCTCTTCTCGGAGAGCCGCCAAGTCCAGCAGAGGCCAGGTGGGCCGTCTCGTTTGCGCGCAGCAAGAATAACTCCATCTTGTCTGTGTTCAGCTGCCCGAAACTCGACGCCTTCGACTTGTCTGTGCTCTTAGTCGATAGCCGTTGGATTGGTCGGATGCCCATGGTGAAATAACCCGTGTTTGAGGGAAATGGGTAGGATGATGGTATCACTCCTGATGAGCTCTTGTCCATCGCAGGTTGGAAGCAGGTCAAGAAGGTCGAGATGGCCATGCCGTGAGTGACGAGGACTACATGAGCTGGTCGCACTTGAGCTTGAGCAGCCGAACCGGGGTCGTTGCCCGGTTCTCCTGAGGATCCTGCGACCGCAACAGGTGTCTGGGCAGCTGTCGTCCCTTCACTTTCTAATGATGCTGACTCCGTCCGCTGCCGCTTCCTCGCAGGCGTGCCCGTCTCGAAGTCGTCTCCCTCTGTTTCGGGTAAGGATTCACCTTGCATCTGACTCTCAAGTCTGATAGTTTCCTTGGCGGCTTGCTTGACCTCCTCGCCACCAGTCCGACCTTTGTCCGCACCCCGTCTTGAGTCCTTTGAGCTTTTCCCATCCTTTGCCACTGCTGAGATGGATCGGCCGAAGCGATTGACTGTATCAGAGGGCATACCAGCAGCCCGGAGCCAGCACTCGCCCGCATCTCGTAATCTTCTGGCGAACGTCTCTCGAGACTCGCCGGGCGAAGACGACTTGGGAAAGCCAGGTACATGCATGCCGCGGCGCGTACCTTCGCGCGAGCCAAAGTCGAGTTCCATCAGAAGCGGGTCGAGGACCAAGTTCGCTGTGAGAGCAGAGTTGGACTCGAGTTCTCGCTCCGAGGACCTCGCTGAGGTGGAGAGCGATAAAGTGGGAACTGTCGATGCTTGATCGATCATGCCATCTTCCAGAAACGAGACATCATCAGGCAGCTCACGACAGGCGAGGTAGACGGCTGTCGCTGTTGTTCTTGCCCGACCAGTTGGGGACGTAATGATTACTGTGGGAACGGGAAGCCCATTCAGGCACTTTTCCATCGTTGCTCGAGTCTGTTCGTCGTCCTTGCCGTCCTCCCTCTGAAGGTGGCGATTCGCACCCTTCCCAGTTCGCCAGTGTTTCCCTAACGCCAGCACCTGTGCTCGGCCTCGGCCCGAGAGCGGGCTGTCGGTTTGACCTTGGATTATGTGTGCCACATTCCCTTCCGTTTCGCCATGTCGGATGAGGGTCAGCAGAGGTCCTCTGTACTGCGAAGAAGTCATCGCCAAATGCCTTGATTGGAAATCGGAAATTCGCATATAGACTACAGAGAGATACGCTGGCGACGGATAAAGCTAGTCAACATCTGCGATGACCTGGTTGGCGAGGAGTAGGCAGCTGCGCGAACTCCCTGCTCGAATTTATGTTGTTGTCGTCCTTAGACGTGATCGTGGTTTACTAAAAGAACCCAGCGACCTCAGGTGCTGTCGATTGCAACTGGTAAAGCTAAGACGGCTCTGACTCTGAACTGGGCAGCGTGGTCAAGCGGAAGGACATCCCAATCACAAGGGCGGTCGAGATTGGTGTTTTGTTATTGCGACATCAAGGAGGAAGGAGAGCGAGGAAGAAAATGGAAGAGAGGAAAAGGGCACATCCGCACGCAGCCGGACGCGTGATGGGATTCCAACACCGACGAAGGACCAAAAATCACCAGAAACAAGCGAGGGGACGGAAGGCTGGAACCAAAATGGAGAGTCGCAAGGCACGGGAAGAGTTGGGATGGGGTTTTTTTTTTTGTTATCACGACATCAGTCGTTGCCTGATCGAGAGAGGACCCAAGAACGGTACAAGGTGAGGGTGAGGCAAGGGCCACGGGGCATGATGGGCTCTGTAGTGGCGAAGGGGGAAGCAAAGCTGGTCGCCAGGTATCTTGAGTGCGGAGACGGCATGGGTTGGGAAAAGGGTCGACGGGGATACGTCGCCCAGACGTAAGTCGGGGAATGATGTGCCCTCTCTTTTTTTGGGGTGGTGTGGAATGCTTTTCCTTCCTTCTTTCTACCTTCTCTGTCCGGTGACTGTCGCATTTTCTATTCTCAGAGGAAGTACTGAGGAAGCAAAAGTATGTTAGAACATCAGCAGGTGGCTGGAAATACGACAAACATTGCAGCGATACTCACGTCAGGCACCCTTCTCGAAACAAGAGGCTCTCCTGCTCTTGGTGCTGGGTCAAATTGCAAGCTGCGGAAACAGAGACGGATGAGTTTCAGGCCAGAGACTCGTGATGCAATCTGTTCTCAACTCACAAGGTGTACTTGAGGTTCTCATCGATCTCCATGATCGCAGCTTGGTTACCGCAACGGTAACAGTAATTGGGAGCCGAGAAGATGGTTACGACGTTGCGCTCTTGTGACCAGTTGAAACCGTCCATGACCAGCTACGCAAGGCGATGGAGTACGGGCAGCGAACCAAGTTAGATGATCTGGTCGATGCAGAAAGCAGCTTTCCAAACTCACCTGATGCGCCCGCGCTACCAGTGTCAGACCATTGTGTCTGTTGAATTCCTCACTGATGTCTTGACCGAACGTGTAACCAGCACCACGGGGACTGATTCCCCATCCACATCGATCATCAGGGTCAGACCAAAGCAGATCACACATGGGTCCCTCGTGGGGAACTTCCTGGATGCGATCGATGGCGCGAATGTGGTCGAGAGTGTCGATCGAAGGTGAGAGACCTCCGTGCAAGCAGAAGATCTAATGGCAGGTGAACATGTGAGCGTGCAGCTTACAAGGACAGCATATATGCTTTGAAGCCCTTACCTGGTCATCGATCAGGGCGGTCAGAGGCAGATAGTCGAATAGATCTGTGAAATATTTCCACACGCTGGCGTTTCCGTACTTTCGCAGGCACTCGTCGTAGAAACCGTAGACCTGGGTGATCTGTCTGGACTCGTGGTTTCCACGCAGAATGGTGACTCGGTCACGATATCTGACCTTCAGAGCCACGAGAAGAGTGACAGTCTCTACTGAGTAATATCCTCGGTCGACATAGTCGCCCATGAAGAGGTAGTTCGTGTCAGGAGAATTGCCGCCGATCCGGAACAGCTCAGAGAGATCGTGCTGCAATGACGCGTCGACAATGAGCGTGAGTCATCTCTGCTACTGCGCATTCGGCATGCCAGAATGGATCGCGGAGCCACTCACGAATTGACCGTGAATGTCACCACACACAGTCACGGGGCATCGAACGGGCTGCACATTGGACTCATCGAGAAGGATCTCCCTCGCCTTCTCACAAAGCTTCTTGACGGAGGCTTCGGGCAGTTGCTTGCACTCGCTCAGCGTGGCGATCCATTGATCCTGTTCTTGGATGTCAGCCATCGTCTGTTCAAAGGGGTTTCGGAAGAGATTGGTCTTGTAATGCTGTGAAGATCAAGATGTATGCTGGAATGTGGCAGTGAAGATGGTAAACGTCGATCGTGCTGGATGCGGGTGATCGAAGGAAGAAGGTACGTGGGATCCCGTCGAGAGTCTACACGGTCGCTTGCTTCTAGCGCTGTTGATACGTCGACTTGTTGTGACGATGAGTTGTGCGGATGTTGGTGGTGGTCGAGTAGGAAGAACAGGCTGGGCTGTTGATGTTGAAGGCCAGCCATGCGGGCGGGGCCAAAGCGGCGTCAAAAGCAAGGAGATGGCCGCTTGCAAGTCACAAACTGGCAGCTCAACTGCCAGGAAACACAACATGTAACATTCATCAGCTACATGCACAGTCACACAGACACTACATTGAGAAGCTTCCAGATGAGTCCAGGCTGTGCTGTCTCCATCCTTTCAAGGACGAGGAGCGCAAGCCTGGCCGAGGTCCTTCCTTCTCGATCGCGCAGCCTTCGAAAGATGCCCCATGCGCAAATCATCCGTGTCATGTGGTGAGACTACTTGAGACTGTTAGCTCTGTGCGGTCACAAGCGGGGATAAGCGCATCTCAGACTCCACAAAGCGTCTCCAGACTGAACTCTCACTCACCTCACCTTCAATCCAACTCTTCGCATTCGAGCTTGACGTCGACAAGTCGAGGACCAGTTCGTTCATTTGAGAGGGACCATAGCAATTCATCATGGCTGCTGCACGCTCCATTCTTTCCGCGGCCGCCACCGCCTCTGCCCGGCGATCTGCCTCGTCCGTCGCATCGTCTTCCGCACCCCTCCTCTCGGCAGCAGCAACACAACAGCGCGCCTTCTCAACATCGCAACGAGCCCAGTCGGACAAGGACCCACAACTGGGTGACTATCCAGATCTGCCCAACGTCAGTCTGCAACGACGACGATGGAGCCCAAACTGGTGGGACGGCCAGGAGAAGCGCAACTTTGGCGAGACTGTGCGTAGAGAACCCTCATCGAGTTTGGCCTTTCTCCCAGAGATGCCAACATGCTGATCTTCACGATTGATACACTCCCGTCACCACACAGCTGCACGAAGAGCACGATGCCATGTCCGTCTGGGCGCCTGACGCCGCACCCATCCCACCTTCGAGCGCATTGTTCCAGTTTTCCATCGCTGCCCTTGCCATGTCCGCCTTTGCTGGACTCGTGTACCTGACCAAGTTCGAGACTCCTGCGGTGCGCAGAGTGAGTGTCATGCATTTCTACTCCTTCTTTCGATCTCTAGCAGGATTCGCTCATATCCCGCTACCTTGCTGCCTCACAGTCGTATGGTCGCGATGGCCTCAAGGCAGAGCTCGGAAACACGGAATACCCAGTAAGTCACCAGAGCCGCCAGCAAGCCTTGTCTTATCTAAAAGTGAAGTCTTGCTCATTTTGACGTCGGCTCTCCACTCAGGCTCGCTCTTCTGAAGCAGAAGAGGCCAACGAGGCTGAAGCAGAGGACGGAGAGGAGGAAGATAGCGAATAGATCGAGGGATGAGCTCAATTGTAGACTCTATCCGAGGGCATTTGAATGCATCCATCCAATCTTGACAGACGAGCCAGAACAGGCATGATGGGGTTGTCGCTGATGATCAACCTGGAGCAATTGCAGATGTAGGCGCGGTCCTATGAAGCAGCGCCGTTTCGTAGAAATACAGGTTTGTGTTGAGCAACAGTCGAAGGAGTTTGCCAACCTCAAACGTCCACATCGTCCAGATTCATCCGTCTAGCATCAGCAACCCCCAATCCGCCTCTCTTGCCCCTTCCCCTGCCGCGACCGCGACCACCTCTCCCGCCGCGCTTCCCACGCGATGAACCCGCCTCCACTGAGCCTTCCTCTTGTGCCTTCTGCCTCTGCTTCTTTCGTTTTGATTCAGTCTGTTTCCGTCCCTTCCGCGATGCAAAATCGGCATCATCGTCTTCCGCACTCGACTCGGTGAATTCATCGACCTCCTCGACCACAGCCTCATCCGCACTGCTAGGTAAGTCGTCTTCCTCGGGCCGGGTCGACTGGGCGCGAGCTTGGCTGCTTGGACCTCCGCGGCCTCCTCTTCCCCTCCCCCTTCCCCTGCCTCGACCCTTGCCGCGTGTCACAGGAGCAGAGACTGTATTTTCCTCTTCACTGCTCTCTGATATTTCCAACGCGTCCGCAGCGGTGCTTCCAGCTCGCTCGCGAGCCAGACCTGCCCGAGCCATGCGTTTCGCCCGTCGAAATCCATCAATGACCTGCTGCAGCCGATTCGAGCCCACTTGAGGTCTTGCCCTACCTGCAAAGAGTTCATTCGATCCGCCACCGGCAACGGCAGATGTCCCGAGGAATCCGCTCTGATCAAGAGTCGTCTGTCTCGTCTTGGCTCGGCGATTCTGGGCTTGGATCACCGGCAAGAGGTACTGGTCCGTCTTGGAGACGCTCCATTTGAGGTATTCTCCCAGAAACATTCGCAGGCTGTCCAGGTCCGGAAGTCCCCACTGGAAAGGTTCATCGGAAGAATCAACAGCAGGCGAGTAGTAGGCGTCCAAGACAGCAGGATGCGGCCAATCGCGCGAAAGGTGGACCTTGTTCCGCAACCTCTGCTTGATAGACTTGAGGCGCTTAGGATCTGCAGTCGGCGCTACCGTATCCGGAACTTCGGCCGTGTCTTTGCCCATCTGGACCTGCATCCACCATTCACGGAACCGTATCAGACCGACTTGTCCTCCGAAATTACTGATTCCGTCACCGGTTCCATTCGCATTGATTCCGTTTAGCGCCTGCTTGCGCTTCATCGCCGCCTCGAGCTCGGCAGCTTCGGCGGCCTTGTCATCGAAGAAGGCGGCGAGCACCTCCATCGCCAACACAGGCCCGACGCCCGGAAGACCTTCCGTGTAATCGCTGCCCAGCAGATAGGCAAGACTGACCAGCTTTTGCCGGCTGATGCCCATCTCTCGATCGAGGTCCGAGAGAAGATAGCACTCCACCATCTTGTTCTGGTTGAACATGTTCTTGAACACCCTCGTTCCGCCGAACAGGAAGACGTCTGAATCATCGGTTATGATGCCATCGACGAGTCCTCGCTGCACGAGCTCGGCGCACTGTGCTTCAGCTTCCATGGGCGCAGTGATGTAAGGAAGACCAAAGAGACGCAGCATCAGCTGGATCTCGCGCACCATCTGTTGAGTAATCTCTTCTTGCGACCGCCTCGTGTTCGCGTGCTGGGCTTTGAGTTGGGCAACCTCTGCCTCCACCTCTTCTTGCACTTCGAGCAGACTTCGGCCTTTGGCTTTGCTCAAGAAGGAGACAAACTCGTCTTGGTCCTGCTCCAGACCTTGCACCTCTTCGGCGTCTTCAGCCTCGTATGCCTCGAGCTCCTCACGAGTCGGGAGCATCACGCCGTCTGGGCCAAAAAGACGCTCGGCACTGTCGTCGCCGCCGACATCGTCATGTTCCGAGTCGTACAGGACGCCGCCTCGCCGTTCGTTGTCCGAGAGGCCATCATCTTCAGAGTTTTCCGCCGCCTCCGGTTCCGGTTCTGAAATTGCGTCGGAGACGTGATCGTCGGCATCGAGCAGGAAAAGATCAGCAGGTGGTCGAGGAGACTCAGGGCCAGTAACCGTCTCCCTGAACGAAGGTGAGGTTGACCGAATCGCATCGTGGACCTGTTGACGATCGAACTCGGTTGACGCGCGTTCAACACTCGGATCCCGAGAAGCTCGAGGCAATGGAGCAAGGGCAGTCGGAGTGTCCAGCGGCTGCGGTTCACTTTCTTCGATGGGGTCGGCATTCTCAGGGATTGGTCGCGCTGGAACTGATTTAACAGGAGCATGAGAAGAAGCAGAGATCGGCAGTTGTGGAGGTGCCTCCTCCCGTATCTGGGGCCTGTTCGAAGCGATGGGCCGCTCTGATGCGATAGATTTGGGTGCCGCTTTACCCAGTACAGATGCTTTCGATGCTACACTGCGGGCCGGACCAGCGAAGTCGACGGCATTCACCTTCCGAGATGTTTGCGGTGGTGTCGGCGGGCTTGTATTCTCTTTCACCGGCAGTGAAGGGGCAACGCTGCCCACATCCTCTTCTTCCACGAGCTGTGCTTCATCGTCTGAGATGACAACGACGGACGGAGCCTTGTCTGAGGGTAATCGCTCTGCGCATGGCGAGTCCTCTGACCCTGATCCGAAGTGAAGGTCGTCAACTTCGACCACCGACTCGTCGTCTCTGATCATGAGTTCGCTGGGCAGTACAAATTTCGACAGCCGTTGTGGACGGATTTCCGTGTCCTCGTCTGTGTCTTCGTCCAGGATGTCGTACGACTGGGTGTCCCCGTTCCCATTCGAGCCGGCGGACTTTTGTTCGCGCAAAGCTCTATCCCAGCTTTCTCGTTCCTCTTCGGGATGTATACCTGGCTCCTCGTTTGGCAGATCGGGCATGTTGTACAGATCACCATACGCGTCCGCTCCAAAATCTTGCAAGCTCGCAGTGGAGGCCGTGCCCACCGAGCCTGGCGTCTTCAGCAGGTTCGCAGCTTCATCAGGCTCGCCTGCTGTCAGGGTGCGCGGAGGTGGCGTCTTGGGTCGGGTCTCTCGCGTCACAGCTTCTAGCACAGCTTCCTCCAAGTACAGATTGGCGGCCTCGTCATCAGAGATGGACACAACAGAGGGTGGCTTTTTTATGACCGCTGCATCGGAATCGGCATCTGTGCCTGCCAGAGGTCTGCTGTTGTCCTCCCGCTTTCGCTTTTTGCCCCTCCTCTCTTGTTCCTTGGCGTCTCTGATCGCCTCTTCGACCTTCTCATGCCATTTGGTGCCGACCCGGGCTTCTTCCTCCTCGTCTTCCTCGACCTGGATTGCGTTGTCAGCGTTGCGTCCATCAGTCCTCACTCCGAGCACCCAGCCTCCGTCGACTCCTTCGTTTCGCAGAAGGACATACTCCCTGCCCCGCGTACCCTCTACACGACCCTTGTTGCCAGATACGCCTTCAATCCTGATGTGGGCCCGTCCGATCTCGTCCGTGACTTCCAAGACGCGCTGCGTGAGCTCGTTCCTAGTCTTGAGTCCAGCCACTTGGGCTCGGCTGAAGTCGATGGCTGTGGGCGCAGTCTTGAGCATGGATTGCAGACGCTTGTAACTGGTGCCACGACTCTGAAGGCGCGCATCACCGACCAACTCATACTGCATCTCTACTGGTAGGGACCGAAAAGCTTCGGAGGATGTGTCGAGATCTTCTGGCGCGAGCTGGGCGAGTAGCTGGCGGATTTCTTCATCGGTAGCAAAGCGTATGTCGCCCTTTTCCGCTGCCTTCGTCGACCCGATCAATTCTAGAGGCTGTTCGAGCGGTGGGAGATCATATTGGTCTTTGTGCCAGTCGATGTTCTTCTTCCGCCGCTTTACACCGGCTTCGCTCCGTTCCAGGGTGTCGGCTTCCTCTTCTTCCGCTTGTTTCCTCTTCTGTTCGGCTTCCACGCGCTCCCGGATGGTTGCAGGCTTGGGCTTCTTGGCGGAGGTGCTCCATTCGCTGGTGCTTCTTTCGCGTTTATCGTAGTCACTCTCCGAGCCTGAGCTCGAGCTGCTGCGAGATGAACCTGGGGCGTTGGGGACTGGCGAATCTCCTCGCAGGTCATCCAGATACACGATTCCATTCGAAGGTGAGCCGGCTCTGGCGCTGGCCCCTACTTCATCGTCATCGTCCTCATCATCAACGGCCCTCTGCTTTCCTCTCGCCCTTTCTGACATGCCCGCCCCGCCAGCAGCTATGTGCTTTACAGCTGCAGCGCGCAGCTGAGCCGCCAGCAGCTTCTCAGCGGTACGCGCGTGGGTGTCCCTAGCTCCTTCCTTCCTCGTCCGACGGTTTGCCAAAGTCCGTCTCTTGAGGACCGGCGCGCCCCCATCAAAGACGAAGACGGGTCGGATCCCGTAGAAGAGCAGCTTGAGGATTCGCCAGAGGAAACCCAGAATGTGAGCGTTGGAGAGTGTGCGGCCTTCCTTGTCACGCATCGCATTCTGGAAATGATAGAGCCAGATGGAAGAGTCGATGGCTAGCCTTTGACCTTCAAGTGTCTCTAACCTGTGTGCAGAGGGCGAGTCCAGGTCGTTTGAGATGCTGTTGTTAGCATGCTGCGCATTCACGGCTCTTGGAAGGGACTGCAGACGATAGCAATTGGCTCACTTCATTGGTCGCGCGACTGGTTGCAGCAGGGCCCAGAGGCCCTGAACTCCCATGGCGCCTCGAGTCTGGTGCGCTCTGCACGCCTTCCAATCTCAGTCAGTCACGGAGTCGAGGTGGTTGTCGTGCATCTCAAGACGCTCAGAACATTCTTCAACCAGGAAGCCTTAAAATTTTGGAGATGAGGCAACCATGCAGCATCCTCAAATGAGGGACTCCAGAGCACCCAGGTGGGAAGGAAATCTCAGAGAGGATTGCATGATGTGTGCTTTCACACGAACTGTCTGCCATCATACTAGCATATTTCCAGCTCCTGCAGCTCTTCAGAAGCGGCGCCAATGGCAGACTACAATTTGAATGTGTGGTTAGAGGGTACATCCAGCTTGGCCAGGAGCCCACCAAGCGGACCCTGGCCTCCCCGTCCATCTTGCGCCTTCGGTCCGGCGAGTGCAGCGACCATGCCGTCCGGTCCACAGACCAATATTGTCGGGCTTGAGTTATTCGTGTTGCTCCGAGGGGAAGAAATGATTGGTGTGTTTAAAGAGCTCAACGCTTGTTGAATTGCGGACGAGGAGATCCTGCCATGCCGCACCGGCACACCTAGGATCGCGTCAGAAGCATCTCTGCCTTTCCAGAGCCTGTTGAAGAACGAGCTCGACTGTGTTGACCCTCCAGCAGACAGATTCCCGTCGGCCTTGAGCAAGGAAAGCGCTTGATGTCGAGCCGCCACTCCGTCCATCATCGCATTTCCCTGCGCATGATTCGATTCTGAGAAAAGGCAGAGTTTGCCACCAGAGCTTGATCTGGCCGAGTACAGAGCTGTCAGTTCCGGCAGGAGCAGGAAAGAGGACGGGATCCGGGCTGCATAGAGAGTCTGTATCCGCGCCAAGGTGGGTGTTGGCGCAGATTCCGATTCGCCTGCAGGAAGAGCGGCGCGACGGCGCCCCTTGAGCGAGTGTAAGAGTTGATGCGCCGTCGTGATGCCAGTTCCTCCGACGAGCTGATAGGCGATGATCAGGCAAGGGTCAGTCTTCTTTCCTAAGCAGAGTTCCCCCCGGACGAACAAGCTGGGGGCCAGGATCGGTCATGCCCTCCCAGCTTATCCATTTCAGACTCACCATCAGGATCGTTGGTGGATCCAAGTCGGAGCCATCGCGTGCTTGTCCTCGTAAGCCAGGATGATCGCGCTCCAGGCTCCAAGTCACATTCGGACCTCGAAGCTCAACGACGTCCCCCGCCCGCAAAGTGCTAGCATATCGAGAGATCTCCCCGTCTGGATACCGCTTGATCAGCAACTCGAGCGTTTCTTCAGGGGCAGTGTTGGCGTTGGCCAGCGATATTGGCGGATCGAGTGGCGCAGGATTGCCTGGTCTCCTCAGCGGGGTGTAAGCGCGTTCGATCTGGAGGGCGGGTTCCTTCATGTACACCGATTCGATCCTGAACAAGTCCAAGTCTGAAGCCGAGGAAGAGTTTGTTGCTGGAACAGGCGCTCGGATTCGAAGGAGGATGTGTTGTCCATCCCCGCTCGAGTCCGAGTTCAAGAGAGAGGGCGTAGTTGTCCGGTGGACAGAGAGGACTCTGAAGCGGCCATATGTGTGCGGGTCGAGGTGGGCGCTCAGTCTGCTGTTGCTCATCATGGAAGCGTCGGACGAAATCCACGATCGGAGGTCATCCGAGACCAAAGCTGCGACGCTGACTAGGCCAATGCCCGCTACGGCTACAGTCCATCTTGATGCTTGTCGACGAGGAGAAGCTTGCGATGTCCCCGGCTGTGGCTGTTGCGTCTCTTGGGTGCTTTCGCGCTGTTGGGAATGCGAGGACGCAAGGCGAAGATTCACAGATCGAGTCTGCGGAATCGACGTCTGCCAGCGCGGTCTGAGCTGGCCAGGGAGAGGAAAGGCCCCACGCAGTGAAGCGCCAGCTACGCCTGCGCGATGGCACCAACAGCTCATCACGCTTTCCAAACCAATCAGTGTTCGCAATGGCAGAAGGGCTGTTTCCGAACAGGAGCAAAAAACCGTCGAGGTGGATGAACTCTGCATGACCAAGGCCACGCTGACCAGCATGCCGACAAAAAAACGTCGCAGCGGGTGGCACAATTCCCCACATCAACACGTTTCAGTCTGTTCAGACACCAAGGCACAGAGAAATTCGCATGAATTGTCCAAGCTTGGATTGTATTGTGTGTGAGATGTTGCGAAGACAGGTCTTTGACAAAGGAAAACAAGGAAGTGGGGGGAAAAGAAAAGGAGGCGCAACGATGCTGAAGTGTATGGAGGATAGAGTGAGGATGAGGCCTGGAGGAGGTTTTGTTGTATCAGGGTGCAGACGCTGTGAAAGATGGGGGGGGAGTTTGGTGTGCGGGCGCTGTGTGGGTTTGGCCTCGCTCTGTTCGTAAGGTAAAGCGCTGGCCTCCTTGGAGAGTCAGAGGAGTAGGAAGGATGCTCGAGGCGTCGGGTGCCGGGGCTGGTTCGGGAGTCCGCACAAATCGTGTTTCTCAAATGGCGGGAAGAACGGTCCCTGTCCATGCTCACTCCGACGCGCCTGCCGCGAGGTCCAAACACAGAAAACATCGCGTCGCACCACCTTGAGTCCGATGCAGATCGCCCTCCCCCACGGCAAGCCTTTTACCCCCCTTCCGTCAACAGGGCCGGGACGCGCTCGTGTCTGGGCCGTTTCGAATTCCCAAAGATCCTGCTCCCCATCGGGGCCGCACCGCGACGACTGGCTTCAACATTTGACATGCATGTTTCGTCTCCCGTGGTCCAGGCGAGAGCGCGTCAAAATCGGTGACTCGTACCAAGGTCCTGCTTCTGGAGCAGAGGCGAGGTAGAGGCAGAAAGAGTGGCAAGAGGGAAAGAAGGCAGGTTGTTGAAAGTCCTCGTTGGGTTTTTGAGACGAGACGAGACGAAGATGTCGGAGCTTGGCTGGGGCTTTGACAGTGGATTGACGAATTCGCATGGGAACCAAGTCCGAGGTTGGAGGTAGCACAAGTTGTGCAGCACGAAAGAAAAAAAAAAAAA
>LAXH01000068.1:66526-78509 GCA_001006505.1 Tilletia horrida
CGCGTCGCTTGCCACCAGGATCGTCTCGTCTCCGTACCACATCGATTCTAGACGTTTGGAAAACTGGTTAAAACACACGACTGTTGGAGATGGCGAGGGGCATTGTCCGTCTTGCGAGAGAGAAGCTTTTTGAGGAGTGATTTTGAGGCAGAAAATGAAAGAGGACTAGGGGAGAAAAAATTGGACTTGTATCATGAAAGAAAAAGCACCTCGTCTTGGGGTTATGTGGTTTGCGAAAATTCGACTGGATCGACCTGGCATTGAGATCGATACTCGGGGCAACGCAGGGTACGCACAGGAGGATGATTGGCGAAGATTGGTGTCGCGAAGAGAAGGCAAATATCGACCTGGTCCAAAGCAGGTCAGTGGATTCGAGGCGGTTGGGCTCCTCATCGCGGGCCTCCAGGTCGACGCGCATAGCGTCCAGGACGAGGTGGGGCTTCCCCTTGCAACAGCCCGCTCTGTACATTCAGCCCCGCCGTCTCCACATCTTCATCGTATCTCTGCCGCGCCACACTCTGCTGGACGCCTCGTGGCACATTGCTCGCGTACAAGCCCGAAGGAGGCACCGCACCGGGGAGCGGTTTCGAGTCGTACCGTGATTGTGCTAATGTCTGTGGTTGTTGTTGCTGCTGCTGCTGTTGCGGCTGCCTTCCGTATTCGGCCGGCGGACGCGTGTGGTATATCGACTTTTGCGGCGGCAACGGTGGAGCAGGACCGGGTCCTTGAGAACGCCTCGCTTGAGTGGAACCAAAGTAACCCGTCCCTAAGAGATCGCCCGTGGAAGCGCCGTGGCTCGGACCAGCAGCGGCGCCACTGGTGAGATAGCTCGATCCGAGAGGCAGAAGCGGATTGGTGGTCAATCCGTTGCTGAAAGTGCTCAGATGCGATGAGCTCGCGCTGTCAGGACTGGTGCCTCCTCCTCCAATGTTGATGTTGTTGAGATGTGGCGACGAACTGCCCTCGTTCGAATTGCTACCCGCGCTCAGGCTGAGCATGCTGTTCCGTCTCGACGCAGAGAGGCCGCCCGACCCTGCAGCAGCATCGGTGGCCGGTCGCTTGAGCTCTACTGAGCTATCTAAAGGGTGAGCATTGTGATGATTCTGGCTGCTCCAGTTTGGATACGCTGGCGCCACCGCGCTTGGGTAGACTGCGGGCACAAATGCCTTGCTGCCTCTCTGGCGATGGATATCCGTTCCACGACCAATGGTCGAGCTTCTGCTTGCTTTGACAGAGTTGCTGCGTTTGTTGGGTGATGCTGGATATCCTGGTGTGCGGGGACCTCGTGGAGATCCGGGCGGGATGCTGTAATGGCTTGCATTGAACGCCTGTTGCTGCATGGGGGGTAGAGGCAGTGGCGCTGGCCGGTACGCCCCACTCGCACCACCGGTGCGACTGGGTCCAGCGACAATGTCAGAATACCTGCCAGTGTCGGCATTTGTGCCCAACGCTGCCTGTGAATCGCCAAAGGGCCCCG
The DNA here is from genome assembly GCA_001006505.1 of Tilletia horrida. NCBI lineage: Eukaryota > Fungi > Basidiomycota > Exobasidiomycetes > Tilletiales > Tilletiaceae > Tilletia > Tilletia horrida. Next base: position 68,004 of record LAXH01000068.1, read on the forward strand.
AGCTTGAGCTCAGGAAGGATCCGTGGCCAGGCTTGATGGCACCTGGGAACAAGCGGTGATCGCTGCCCGCGACGGAGCCGGAAGCTTGAGAGAGATGACTGGAATACAGCGGAGTGCGACTGGATATGCTGCCTCCGCTGTTTGCAGGCCGTGGCGGTGGCCGTTTGTCGATCATGCGGGACGACCGTGCTGATGGGTAGTTGGGCGTTGAGGTACCCGACGTTCCAAACACGTACGGCTCGGCGACGGAGCGTCTGCCTGCACCACGCAGGCGAAGGTCCTGATGTGCCCTGAGGCGATCTCTGGTGGTTTGGGAGTTGTTTGGGTTCCAGCAGTTGACAATGACGATCAGGAAGAGACAGCACAGCAGTGAGAAGGCCATGCCGGCGATGATGAGGAGGAGTGGGGAGAGGGGCACGTCTCCGATCGTCAAGGGCTGGTCAGACTCGGGACCCTGATTGTTGGGGATAACAGTGATCTGTCGCGGATGTAAAATTTGTTGCTGCTGTAGGGGCTTTCCTATCGAAGGCGCGCGAGGTAAGGCGTCTCCCCCATGCTGTAACCTGTGAACAATTGTCTCCAGCAAGCTTTTCTCCTCCTCGCGGTCTCTGTTGCCGGAAAGGACGCAAGGAAAGGTAAAGGACCAGGGTCAGAAACGGGCTTGGGAGATTCGCGAGGGCAGCTAAGTGTGGGTGTGCGCGGCTCACCTTGGAGATGGTTGTGATGAGGACGCTGCTGAGGCCATCAACGGCATTGTAAGAGAGTACGAGACGGCAAATGCAGTGACGAGTGCTCTCTGGCTCCTTGGCGACGGCCGTCTTGGCTGTGGTGTTGAGGATGCACTGGACATGCTGTGCAGTTGCAGTGCTGTGGAATGCGCGACCTGGACGGATTGTTGGTTTTTCTGATTCTGCGGATCAGTGAGCAGCTGTGAGGACGGCGAGGGAAAGGAGTTGTGAGATGAACAACCTCGGATTCGCTCCTCGTGGATCTCCTTTTGAAGCGGCCTCGATGGGCTGGGTAAGGTAGAGGGAGGAGCCTGGGTGTGCCGGGTGAGGTGGTGTGATGCCCTGTACTAGTCGAGTTGTTTGTGGGCGCCTCGGGTTTCCGTGCTTGCGAGGGCAGACAGACAGACAGACAGGCAGGAGGGCGCGCGCGTAAGTGGGAGATGGGAAGAGGGGCCCTTGCGCTTGGTTGTCGACTGAGTGTGTGGTTGGTGTCGTCAACGAGTAAGCAAGCTGGGCAGCCTTGTGTGTGGGCCGACGATGAGGTTGAAGATGTTGAGAGTTGAGCGGAGCGACAAATGTCGAGTGACAAAGAGAGAGAGAGCAGACAAGGCTGAAGAGGGGGTTGAAAGTGATGCCTGACAGAGAGAAGCGCGAGCTTTGCCATGCAAGAGAGCGAGAGAGAGAGAGAGAGCGAGCAGAGACGTTGAGCGAAAAGGTAATAAATATTATTTAAAGGGGGGAAAAAAGCCATGTTACCGGCTCTTTTGCATGCAGGTCAACATCATCGCCTCTTTACCAATCAATAATCATGGCCCCATCACAACACAACACCAACAGAAGGCAGTGCAAGCAAGGCACACATCGCTTCTGGCAAGTACCCGCCCCCTTTGGCGTCATCAAGCGGAAGCGTGAACAGGCGGGCGGTGACAACCAGCACGTGAGGAAGCATGCTGTCTTCTCCTCTGCTTCATCCACGCGCCATGATGGCTATGCAGAAGGCGGCCAGGGTACTGTACGCTACATACGAAATACCTGGGTGAATTGAATTTACACTTATGCAAGATATTATTGTTCCATGCTGTCGATCTGAGAGAGAGGGGTCGTGGAAAATGCTATTAAGCCTGATTAAATGAGATGTGCATCACAACCAGAAAGCCAACCAACACCTTGCTTGCTCGATGGCGGCGTGTGCCGAACATTTGGGCCCTCGATGTTCCCGCCCCCGAATTGGCCCCGGCACTCCAGCACGCACTAGGCACACTCTCTCACTCAGACTTGTTTGGCAGCCCAGCTCGTTCTCGTTCTCGTCACTTGTCCCTTGTTGCTCACTCATTCCGGGATCCATGCCGAAGAATGCGCTTCCACCTCTGAGGCTCGTGTCCTCCGAGTGAGCTAATAATCAAAGCACCGACTTCGGCAGTCGGCACATCCACCCAGACGGGCACCCTGCATCCCTTCTGCATGGTGCGATTCATATTTCAAGGTCGTGTGAGGCGACCCATATGCACACTTTCCTCTCCAGCGTGCCGACGGCCGTCCCTTTTTCTTCTGGCTAAATGGGGTCTGATCATGTGCTTTGTCAGTTGTCACGGCTCAGTTGCGGAGGGCGTGATCGTCCCGCTGTCCAGTGGTCTCGTTCCGTAGGATTTTTCATCACACCCACCTTTGCAGCCAGAGTTGACAGCGAGACACTTCCCATCCTCCGCTGGCAGATGATATGGAAGGGATGTGCTCGCACTGCATCCTCAGCTCCCAAACAGACCAACACGCGTCAAAGTGGCCGCCGCGCGCGCGCAAGTGCAACCAAAAGGGAGGGGCGCGTTCGTAAACAATGTGAATGCAATAATGAATAATGGTCCATGCAGCTGATGATCGACGGGGTTCCGCAAATTAACGCCGCCCCCGACGCCAAGGTGGACAGACCTAACACAGCAGCATCTCTCTGGCTCACCACCTCGGAGCTTGCACCAGACCCTCACCAGGCTCAACACCGTCCTCGGAGAGCCGGGGCACTCTGTTCGCACACACCAGATCGAACATTGCAACCGCATGCTTTGTACGAGCGAGCACCTATTTAACATTGAACAGAAGCAAACAAACAGGGGAAGCAGGAGGCGAGGCGATAATGACTCCTCAAGTTGAGTGCATCGACACTGCGAAGGAAGAGAGAATCATGTCAGTCACCCTGTCCAGGCGCAAATGCTTGAGTGCCACCAACACACTCACTCAGTGATCCAACAAATGTCAGGATCAGACGTTGACGCAGCTGCGAGAAGGGAGAGAGCGTGGGAAAATTTGGTTCAGATGCTGCCTCTATAGGGATTGTACTCATGTCCGGGTGCATCGCCATGGCTTACCTCGACAATGTCTTCTGGAACCAAGAAGATGAGGCATCCCATCTTGCGCGCCACACTGATCGCCAGCTGTAATGTCACAAAGACGTAGGCCAAAGAAAAAAATGGAACAGTCAGAAACGCCACGGCGGAAAAAGTTGAGGGGGAGACAGGATATACACACCTTGGCATTCGTCCTGCACTCCTCGTCGGTACGTCCGGCAAGTACGAGCGAGTAGTCGACAATTCCAGGCCGTAGCCCATCCAACAGGTCCAGGAAGAAGACGGCATTCTTCAATCCCGGATCCCGGAAGCTCCTCATCGAGCTCTTCTTGCCCGCCTTTTGCACCACACCGTTGGCCCAAGACACCATGTCCGCATCCGTCACGCCCTTACCGCTCTTTGAGATCGAGGACAGCGTCTTGGTAATGTTCAGCCGCATCAGCTGCCACACCAGCCCCAACGTCAGCGTCCTGGTCCCATCCACAATGTCGGCTCCCTGGATGCCGACAATGTGCATGCTCGACGCCTTGGCCAAGTCGACTGCATAATTGGTGTTCTCCACCATCTTGAACCGACTCAGCTCCTGTCCCTCCTTTGGCTTGGAAACCCGTCGCCAGGCTACCGAGCCAGGGATGACCTTGTCGAATGCCTGCAGAATCACCGTGCCGTCCTTCAGGTCCTCGAACAGGTTGTATACGCCAGGGTCCACGTCGAGACTGTTCAGCCAGAGCGTGAACACGCGTGCCTCACGCTCGCCCTCGGCGTCAAAGTCCTCAATCACCTGCGGAGGTGCCTCCTCCAGAGGCTCCAGGCAGGGCCACGTGTTGAACAGATTCGCAACAAAGGCCAAGTTCAGCTTGGCGTTTCCGGCCACCATCGAGCCGGGGGTCAGGTACTTTCGGCATCCAATCGCGTCGGCCCGTTGCAGAACGAGCTCGGCCCGTTGTAGCAGGTCGTTTTGCTGCAGTGGTGCCCGGTCACATGACTCAGGCTTGAGCTGATTCAGCAGAACTGTGTAATTTTCTCCGTCCGACACGTCCTTGCTGAAGTTGTTGACCCTGTGAACGCGTATGGTGTTCAGACGCGTGTCTAGCTGTGTTGACGCTTTGCAATAGGCGAGACTCACCTCCTGGGCCACTTTGCAGCCTTCAGATGGTAGTTGAACCAACGCAGCAGAATCTGGTCCGGAGGCAATCTCAGGAAGTCGTTGAGTTCCTCACCGTCCTCCAAAAGTCGGTACAGTTCCGGGTGGTTCTTCAAATCAATTTTGCTCAACAGCCCGCGACGAATGATCTGCCAGATCAGACCCAGAATCAAGTGCTCCCGCCCATCAATCAGATCCTGCGGACCAATGTTCACCACGGAACAGCCAATCGCCTTGGCGGAGGTGATGACGATGTTGTTGTTCTCCGTCATCTGGAACGCGTTCGGCCCCTTGCCCGCCTTGCCAAAGTTCAAGACACGCTCATCGATCGTGTCCGGGACGGCATCGTTGATCAGCTTGCAAAGAAGCAGACCGTCTGTTCACATCCAAAGGCGGGTCAGCAAGGTCTCCAGAACGCCGGCCGGACTAACACACTCACCTTTGCACTCGTCAAACAGCTGAAAGTTGTCAGTTGGCAGGGGCAAGCGGTTTCCGATGTGCTGATCACCAGCCAAGCTCTGATCGCAGATATGAAGATATGCAGGAGATGATGAGCGCACCGCAGGTATAAACAAAGTCCACTGAACTGAATACCCACCGAGTTGATGTGACGTGTGAACTCGGTTCGCTCATCCTCATTGATTGTGTGCTGTACATTTGCGTTGCTGCCCTTGACGGTGACTTTCCCCTTTACAGCCGCACCTGCGGTTGCATTGCGTCCAGCGCGCAAGCGGGCGTATAACTGCAGTTCATAGTATAAGGAATGATGAGTGGATTCGTTCGATGAGCAAGGATTAGTGGAGGTATGTTAACCAAGCTCACATCGACAAAGTCTTCCAGCTCCACACGACCACTGGCATCCACATCGACCTCCTTGAGTGTCTCGCGGACTTGATCATACGATGCCTCGCCCTGGTCCTGTAATGCTTTGACGACGTCCTGCTTGGGCACGGACCCTTTGTCGTCGACGTCGATGCGGCGGAAGCGGTCGACGAGGCTCATCACCTCCTCTTGGGAGAACTGCGGGTATTTGCGTGCAAGCTTTATCGCCTCCATGGTGCTGGTGTTCCACGCTTGACAATGACTCTTGGTACTGTTGTTGTTGGTAGTCAAGAAGGATCGATCTTCGTGTCAGAGATGGCTGAGCTCTGGGGCCTGTGCTTGATGCCGCTTGGCTTGTCACTCACAGGCTGTGCAGCTACTCACGTGACCACAGTCAGTAGCTCGGCCGAGACGCAATTTATCCGGGCCTCTTGGTCGTTCCTGAGCTGCTGTTTCAGGACCAAGTTGGCTGTTGCGACTTGACGCCCATGATGGTCAGTCACCGATGGGCTACAGCTGCTCTTCGGAGCATGCGATGGCTTCGCCACGAGCTTCGTTGGCATGTCCATGTGTGATGAATATTGATTAATGAGGGTTGCGTGAAGCTGAGCCACGTGGCTCGGCAAGGAAAGATGACCGACGTTGCCGCCCAAGCCACGTGGTCTGCAAGTGTTGGGGCCTGTTGGAAGACGCGAATCTAGCGCGTGCGTCACAGGCTCACACGAGCGGAACAGGCGAGAAAGGATGCCATTATACATATCAGGTCGGTCCGTGGATCAGGAACTGCATCATCCTCCCGCCCTCGTTTCTGCAGCTTCGGTGTTCGCCTTGGCGCGGAGGAAAGACTGACGAGAAGACAAGCGGTTGACTTGTGTGAGCACATCTGGCACTTTAGTGGCGCATGTAGCGGGTAACATAGCAAGCTGCTGATCTCTCTGGCCATTCGAACATTCGCAGGACGACCACCAACAAGGAAGCCATGGCGGATCTGATTCTCGACAGATACACAGAGCTGTCCCACCGGCTAACGGAGCTCGCCGCTCCCTGGACCGCCAAGTATGGCGTCTCCAAGCTGGCGAACCACCTCTCCACCGTGCTCGTCTCCCTCGCCTTTTTCAGCTCGCTCCAAATCCTCTCGCGCATCATCTCGCCCATCTTCTTCCCCAACTCGTACAAAAAGCTCAAGCCCATCACCAAGAAGAGCTGGGATGTCCACTTTGTCGCCTTCTGGCATGCGGTCATAATCACTCCGCTCGCCGCCATCCAGTGGTACAAGGTCACCACAGGCTCGGATAAGCAGCCTCTCCGGATAGATCGGACCTACGGATACGATCCCGAGGTTGGCCACGTCTATGCTATTACCCTTGGGTGAGTCACAATGCACTTGCGCGGAGAGGCCCGGAGGGTCATGCTCACGGGCCGGATTTGCGACCCCGCCTGTGACGATAGATACTTCATCTGGGACGCATGGGTTTCCATTCTGGTGAGCATTTTCCTAGCATGTCAGCTCGGAAAGCATCTACTGACAAATGCGCTATCTCCTTCGATCTTCTGGCTTGCAGTACGATGGCCCTGGATTCATCGCTCACGGACTCGTCGCCATGACCGCTTTCGTTCTCGCCTACGTGAGTTTGGGATTCGGGAGGCCCAGCTAGTGCGCGTCCGTGAGGGCCTCATATTGACGCGGCTGTTCCTCTGCTGATTCCAACAAATAGCGACCTGTTTTCATGTACGATGGTCTTGCTTTCCTCCTCTGGGAACTGAGCACACGTAAGCAGTATCCATTCTCCCCCATGACTTGACCAATTTGGACGCGTTCTCATCGCTCACTCTGTTCCCAATCTCACCCTGGTTCTCGACAAAACAGCATTCCTCAACATTCACTGGTTCCTCGACAAGCTCGGCAAGACGGGATCGACCCTGCAGCTGATCAACGCCTTCTTCCTCCTCAGCACCTACGTCTTTGCCCGCCTCACCTTTGGCATGTACAACTCGTACCACTTCTTTGCGCACGTCCTCTTCCCCCCGACGCCGCACGTTCCTCCGCTTCCAGCTCACGTCAAGTACTTCTACTTGATCGGTAACATCACCCTGAACTCTCTCAACTTCTTCTGGTTCCGAGCGGTAAGTATTCCACGTGCTCCGACTTTGTCTTGTCTCGCCCGACACAATGCTGATGATGACCGTCGCGCACAGATGATCCGCGCGATTCAAAAGCGCTTCAACGCCGTCCCGGAGGCCGACCACGACGGTGTGCTCGACTACAAGGAAGTAGTCAAGGGAAAGCAAAAGGTCGCACTCAAGGTTGAGAAGAAGAGCAACTTTGATCAGGAAGTGGCAGCAGGCGTGGCTCGGAAACCCAAGGCCGAGTGAAGGATTCCAGTCCGACCTATTCGGACTCCCAGCTGTTGGACGCCAGGCCGATCCATGGCTCCTCTCGAAGACCAGCGGCCCGCCAAACTTCCCTTTTGCCTTCGACTCGTCTAAAAGGACTTGCCAGAAAAATAATGCTGCATCCATCAGCACCAGACAAATCTTCGCACATGAACACAACTCCCGTTCATCCTTAAAACAGTGTGCAAATCGCAACTTTTCTTCGCAGAACTCTTTGCTTAGCATTGCCATGCGGAGGGAGATGGGAACATGACAGTATATGCGTGTGGTTCCCGATCCAAGAGCAGCTGACTCGTTGTCAAGGTTTAGTCTGCGCGCCCCATCCCAGCTGTTGAGCCAGTGCAGCCAGACTACCCCCACCAGCACTGGGATGCTCCGCTTCCATCTCTTCATCCTGCTTCTCCGTCTCTGCCTCAGCTGTTGTTGACTCTGCTGTCTCTTCGGTCGGCGCCTCCACTTGCCGTTCGCTCTCGTCCGCCGATGGCTCCGTGGTCGTGTTGAGCTCAGCAGTGGCAGCTTCTTCCACGTGCGCCGGAGCTTGAGGCTTGGTTGAAACTTCTTCAGGCGGTCCATCGTCATCATCGTCACTTTCATCCTCGTCCGAGGAGCCGTACGAGACCAAGGTGACCGCCGCCTGCCGATTACCGATACGTCCGCCGTTGATCGGTCCTGTATGAGACATACTCTTGAATTGAACGCTGGAAGACGTCGTGGGTGGAGCAGCAGGCGCATTCTCGCCCTGAGTCGCAGCTGCTGCACTCTGAGACCCTGCTTGTCCCGATGTGCTCGACTGAGGTTGTGCCGTGTCCTGCTGGGGCACCTTCTCGGCGGCTCCTTTCAGATTGTCGCCAGCTTCTGTGCTGGAATCGCGCAGGGGCAGAACCTGAATGCGGCCCTGATCCAGTTCCGACTTGTACTCCGTCTCTGGCCAGATCTCGACCGTCGGAAACTCGACCAAGCCCCATCCCCAAGGGATTTTGCGAAGGACTTCCTCGACTGTCAGCTCCGTGTCCGATTCAACCTCGAGAAACGTCTTCTTAGGCTGCTCCGGAGCAGGTTTCTCACTGCGGGCATTTGGTTCAGGTTGAACAGTCGAGGGAGCTGTTGTGGAGTCCTGGTTCGCTGGAAGGGCGTCCATAGCATCGGAGTGCATAACCACAGCAGGCGCATGATCCTGCGCATCACCGATCAGTGTATGACCTTGATCATTCCACTGTGGCTGATTTCGCTGCTGTTGAATATTGTCCACCTTCTGTGACAGGCTCTGGAGAAGCGAGGCCGAGAACAGCGGCGTAGGAACTGCGGCGACAGGCGCGGCCGGTTGTTGGTAACTAGGGTAGTAGCCATATGCATGCCCGTATCCATCGTAACCATAGCTATATGCGTACGCTTCTTGACCGTATGTGTATGCCGAGCCGTAATCATACCATGAAGGGTCGTACGCGTACTCTGTAGGCATGATAGGAGTTACTTCTTGCTGAGCCTGACTTTGTGCTCGGTTTAAGTCACGATGCTGCTGCACCGTCGCCCAGCCGTTGTCCCGCGTCCGTTCCCCCGTCGAAGGATCGAGGGCCGCTCCACATTTGTCAGCCGTGCCGTTCTCCTCTCCCGCCTCGCGCCGTCTTGCCTCTTCCTCTTCGGCGGCCTTGCCGTGTCGCGCATACCATTGCAGATACTTGAGCGAGCTCTCGTTGCGCAGCTTGATGGGGAACAGCGGTATTAAGAAGTGAGTCCCTGTTGGGAAGAAAGTCGACGAATCTCCATCTGTGCCTTCGGCGAGGGCGTCTTCGTCCGATCGTAGGCCCAGCTCTGCCCAGAACGCAGCATCTACTGTGGCCCATGATATCTCCTTTGCAGCATCTGACGACGCGTCCTGCGGCTTGTCCTTGCGCCGACGCTTTCCTGATCGGGTGAAGTGGCTGCTGTCAACACCGCCTTTCTGAAGTACTTGTGATCCGAGCAGATTGAGAATGCCAGCCGAGCCCGAGGCGAGGGGAATCACGAACGACGTCTGGTTCCACTTGGTTGCTTCTTGAATGTTGCTTGCACCGTCTGAGCTGGGCGCTGCATCTAGCGCCTTCCCTTTGCCCTTTACACTACGCAAGCTGAATGGGAACTTGACCTCGACCGTGAAGGCCATCTCTTTCTCCCTGGAATGGAACGAAATGCATGCGAGTGCTGGCGTCAGTGATTGGGCAGAGTCTTGAAGGTCCGATTCCTCAGGCGGAACTCACCTGCCCCTCCAGCTGCTTTGATTCAACTTCCTCCTTCCCATGTTCTCCGGTAAGAACATGACTGGGATCTTCCGGTAGGCCAACTGCTTCTTGAGAGCTTCCAGTCTCTGCTGAGCAGGGGACATCGGCTGATTCGGTGGCTGCTGGTTGAAATCATTCTTGAGTCCAGGAATGGCCGCAGCCGATGCGACTGCACCGAGAGCGTTTTGTGCTGCATTCGTAAGGGGTACGACGGACCCTCTCGCACCGGCACGGACAACTCGAGAGCGAAGCAGGTCGCGACCTGCTTGTTCTGCTACGCGGCTGACTTGGCTGAGGAACTTGTAGTCGGAGAGCAGATCCTGTTCGCCGTATTCAGCGAGGGGAATGAAGTCGTGTGCCTTCCTCTTCGCTGGGAGAGGTCGTCGGAAGGATGTGCTGGGTGAAGCCGACTTCACCTTGGATCCTGATGAGGTGTTTGAAGCGGGAACATCAGCATCCTTCACGCACGTCTTGGCCTTGTGCTGCTTGGTGCAAGGCAGCGAGCAGGTGTGAGCACCGCAGGAGGGGCAGGTGTACTTAGCCGGCTGAGTGCACTCCTCGCAGGTCGAGACACACGCTGCTGGCATAGTGTCGACCCTTCACCACGACTGCACCGAGCTCAATCGCGGCTTTGTCGTGTCTTCTGAGCTGGCGGTCATGGAAGTGGTTGGACGAGTGATTCAAGAAATTTTTGGCTGCTGGCGAAGGACCAAGCCCCGACATCCACGCGACATCGACGAAGACGAGCAGCAAGGCAAGAGAGATGAGGTTGCAAGGGATGGGTTCGATTGGCAGCAGAACTATTTAAGTACATGAGGATGATGTTT
>LAXH01000069.1:6805-24631 GCA_001006505.1 Tilletia horrida
TGACATCTCTCGCCCCCAGACTCTACCTCCAGACTTACCCCCATCTACCTCGGCGGACGAACACGGCAAGCTGCATCTTCACATCGATGTAGATGATCTCGTCAAGACGTCGCAACTTCCCGCGAGCTCCCTGAATGCGGCCCGTTTCCTAGCCACTCGCGTCTTCGATATCCCTTCTTTCGTTCATCCTTCGTCGGCAACGACGGACGCAGCCAAAGAGGAGCAAGAGTCGGCGGTGCTGTCTGTCCTCGCTCCTCGCTGCGAGGACGTAGCCTGGGACTCGGAAGAACAGGCATCCATGAAAGAGCTTGCCAATGCAGGCTGGAGAGCTGCCGTCCTGGTCGGTGCAGTGCCTTCGGCTCCTCCGCCCTCCTCAGGCGGAACTCTTGTTGGATCGCCAGCATCTATCAAAAGCCCTCACCTCAACGGCGCAGCGCCTACCACTCCTCTCAAGATGGCTGGTCGATACGCTGCTGCCACTTCCGCCTCGAACGGCTACATGGACTCGAATACTCAGGACCTGGACGAAGATGACGAAGAGGAGGACAATCACAGGACTCTCTACGTTAGCCTTCCAGAAGCAGAGACTTCTGTCCCTTCCCCGCCTTCTACGTCTCCCACGCGCGATGCGACTGCCAACCAGACCCAGCTCGGCCGACCCGCCAACGCAAACCTCATCCGGCCCTCGGCACCCCCGCGACGATCGTCCTCAAATTCGACGAACGCCAAGACGTCCAAAAATGTCTCGGCCACTCTCCGTCACGCGGTCCTGACCATCCTCGACCTCGCCTCCGAGTCCACCTTGCAGTGCTCGACCGTGGTCTTTGTGCTGGAGCGGAATCGACCCGATCTGGCGGATCTGCTACATGGGTTGTGCTACGTAGGCGGACAGGTGCTGCATGTAAAAGGTGTGCCTCACTCGATTGGCGGCGCGCGCACCTCTTCAGGTATGGGAGCACGAGGGCTTGTGCGAGGCTCGAGCGGCAGCAGCTGGACCTCTGGCTCGCATCGCGGATCTCCCGTGATTCGCCTGCCTGGCGCGCTACGAGGCGCAGGACCTGCAAGTGGCTCAGTCGGAAGCACGACTAGTGTCACGGCAGGATTTCCCGGCCAAGTCGTCATGCCGCTCCGCATCGGCGATCATCACGTTGACGATGACGACAAGGCAGGAGTCGACGACGAAGACTTGCTACTCTTGCCCCGATCGGACGTCATTCTTGTTGCTGTGGCCCTCTGATGAGCGCACTTGTCCCTCTCTGTCAATATGGCTCCGTCCCGCTTCTCTGCAGACATGGGCACCTTGTATTAGCATTCCAATACGACCGCTCGTGATGTAATAACATTGAATTCACCCACTGCATGTGATATCCATTTTCGTTGCTGGCCCCGGTGGTGGCAGGATGAACCATGGGAGGCTTCCGCATAGCAACATCAACCGACGTTCTGAAATTTCTGGGTTGCTCTCCAGAGACGTTTCTTCTGACCCTCCAGTCTTCTCACACCTTCTCGCTTTCTGCGAAAGCTCTCAGCAAAGGAAAGGGCGTGCGGCAGACACTCGTCCACAGCAGGGAGAACAGATGAACGGGGTACGCGCATTCGTGCGAGCCCAAGATGGCAACATTTCCGACATTCACGCCGCCTTGGCCCTTGTCCGCGCCGTCGCCTTTTCGCATCGGAGCAGCGGCCAGGACGTAGACGGGGACAGCGCTGGCGAGGGCAGCGGCAGCGGCGGCGGCAGTAGCAGCGGCGGCGGCGCTGCTGGTAAAGCGAGCAGCGGAGCGAGCATCCTGCGCGACTTTACGTTTGCCAAGGTGAGTAGCGTCCGGCTGCTGAATCCTGATTTCTCCTTCTGGGATGAGCCTCTCAACAGAATCTTTCTTCTTCTTCTTTTTTCTGTCTGTGAACAGGGATCCGAACATAAGCGATACCTGGGCTACGGCGCGTTCAGCTTTTCCTCCCCGGAGGAACTCACAAGCGCGGTCCGGCGACAGTCGAGCACCAGCTCTAGCTCTGCACGGAACCGGTTCTTCAAACCTGATCCACTACGTCTCCCGCCGTCCTCCTCAGGCGCGAGGTCTCCCAGCTCGGCAGTGCACATGGTTGGTCTTGAAGACGTAGCTCCTTTAATAGGCTTGCCTTCAGGCATCGGTGATCTCAGCGGTGAAGATTCTTCGTCGGAGGTTGCGGCAGCTGAAGGGGAAGCAAGGAGACTATCGGCGGGCGAGTGGCTAGACTACAAGATCGAGCGGCGGACAAGTGGTGAGTGCTCCCCGACGATCCTGTCTGGGCGCCGAAGAGCACCTGTGCTGACGTGCATTGATACTACATGCGTCTGTGTTTGACAGAGCCAATACCTCGCATGCAACCAGCTGACGAACCTTCGCAGTGACCGGGCTTGGTCTCTCGAAACGGCGCAATTGTACTTGTATTTTTTCCTGTTCAACCTATGTCGACTGTTCAAGATTGAGAGACGGACATCACTGATGATAGGAAGCAACAGGCAGGTGAAGGCAGGGGGAAGTACTTAAGCTTGTGGACATCAGAAGGAAAGGGATGCATTCTGATGTGAAGTTGAGGTGACCAAACAATAGAGAAAGGTTTGCGCCAGCGGATGAGGACCCAGAAGGTTCAAGGAAAGGGCGTGGGACCTCGGCGACCGACAAGAATGTGGGTGTTGTATGCGTGCAAGGTGGACGATTATAAGTTGCAGAGTGACTGGGCGGGGGCAACGTGCGGTGCGTCTGACAAACGTCGACGCCCCCGCTCAGGTGTCTTTTTGAAATGCCACGGGGAAGAAAGTCCTTGAGATGTGTGTGTGTGTGTGTGCTGTGTATAAGAAGCGGGAAGTGGGTAGCGGCTCACGCGCTGCAGCAGTGGCGCCGTTCCGATGTGCAAAGAAGGTGCGCTTCCGAAGGAGAGAGGTCTATGAGTGAAGGGATGGGGGCCCTTTTTCGGTGAGGGCCTTGCCGCAAGCCTATCGAGTGCAAAGACGAGATGACAGAGGCGATGAGACGCTCACTTGCTCCTATTTTTTCAACCACGCTCTCTGTCAGCATGGAGCCAGGAGAACCAGCCTTTCCTGGAGTCGGGCCCGCCGCCAAGGGGCTTCCATCCATTCTTGCGGAGTTGGTCCTTGTAAGGGAGAGAGCCGCGACCCCAGCCGCCTTGGTCGCCAGAAACACGGAGGTCCCAGGGCAAGGTTCCGCGGTAGATGCCTTGCAGACCCGAATCTTCAGGTGGACACCAGTCGAGGAGATCTGCAATTTCGGGTGCGGAGGTGAAGTACGGGTGAAATCTCCTTGTAGGGTTGCGCTTCTTGCGTTTTTCCTGCGAGCATGCGGGAGAAGATGCGGATTGGCTTCAGTACTGCTTCGAGAATGTGAAGGGTGGTAGGACGAAACTTACCAGGAGATTGCCATGGCACCCGTACATGTCCTTTGCGAACCAGCTGTAGCCCCTGAGGTACTCGCCCTCTGCCTGCAGCTCATGCGCCTTCTTCGGGATGCCCTCATCGTCGATTCCGACATAGGTCCAACGCTTGAGCCCCGACCATACCGACTTGACACTCCATCTCATCGCCTTGGCATGGAGCTCTTCGAACCTTGCGCGCTTGACGTTGTATCCGACGACGGTGATCCGTTCTGGGAATCGACCAGTGTATTCTCTGAAGCGGGCAAAGGAGAAGAGGAGGTTCTGAAACGAGTCGAGGGCGTAGTTTTCTGTGGTCATGCGCAATCCTTGGAGACCGAGAGGGGCGGGATGGGTCGCGATGGCTGCGTTGCTGTGTGCGCCCTTGCCGACTTTGGCCGAGGTGACGGGTGGTGGGACGGCATCGCCGGTGGATTCGTCCTGAGCTGCAATGGGCTCGTGTGAGGTGGCTTTGAGCTGGTCGATGTGTGGGAACACGGGCAGCTTGGAGCCGGATGCGAGGGCGAGGGAGAAGTATGACTCTGCCTCTGTCTGGAGAGCCTGTGGTCTGGTCTGCCCGCCGGAGAAGACGAGGAGGGCGTGTGGATCTTCGTTTGCGAGGTCGAGGCCGCGTTGGATGTGTTTCCAGTAGGTACGCACCGAGCCGCCTAGTTGGTAGTGCTCGAGAATCCAGTTTGCGTCATTGTCCTTGCCGCTGAATTCGGTTCCTGCCCAGACGGCGTGGCCGACGACGAGGACGAGGTGGTTGAGGTTCTGGGTGCCGTTGATGGGTTCGGCAGCTGTTGCTCGGATGGAGTCTGGGGTGAGTCCGTGGAAGGATGCCCAGGTGGAGAAGCCTGGTGGTGGGATGCCGTGGAAGGAGTGTTTTGTCCTGTGGAGGAGATAGGAGGAGCGGAGGTTGAGGAGGACAGAGAGGGAGAGGAGGGAGAGGAGGAGGACGATGCCGAGGTTGGTGACTCGGGAGCGTTGAGCAAGTCTGTCTCGTAGTGGTGGCTCTGAGCCTGAGCCAGTGCCAGTGCCAGTGGTGCCTGCTGAGGAGTATGGTCTCTGTGATGTTGAGGATGAGGAGAAGATGGTGGATTGGGAGGCGGCCTTGACTGAGGATCTGACGGTGTGGAGCACGCCGAGGGAGGAGGAGGAGGAGGAGGATGTGGATGACTGAGAGGCTGACCCTCTTCCTGTTCTTGGGATCATGGGGTGTGTGTCTTCTCTGCTTGCTAACTGCTTGCCTTGCTTGCTTGCTTGCTTACTACTTCTTGAGGTGTGCTGTGCTGTTGGAATACTGTGTGAGCGATAAAGAGAGGGAGAAGGGGGAGAGAGAGGGAAAATGGAGGCGTGGGACAAAACAAAGCTTAAATCACGGCGAACAAAGCGAGAGAGAGAGAGAGTCACACTCTTGGCTGCCTGGCTGGCTGGGTGCTGTGGAGGGTTGCTGCTGACACTGCGCTTAGACCCTATCTCCCACTCTCTACTCTCCCCAATCGACTGCCTGTCACAGGTCGAATTCAAGCTTGGGCTTTGGGGGAAGGGACCTCGTCAGCCAAAGCAGCAGCAAGTCAGCAGCAGCAGCAACACACTCAGTACTTTACAACATACCATCAATCTCATCCAAGGGGGAGAGACAGCGGTGTGCCCCTAATCCTCCTCCCATCTTGTCCTTGGCTCAGCTTTCAGGTTTGGTCCCCCCCATTCCCTTCTCTCCTCCTCCTCCTCCTCCTCCTCCTCCTCCTCCTCCTCCTCAGCATCATCATCCTCAGCACACTCACCACTCCCCACAAGTCGTCGCCATGAGTCATCGGCAGCAGGCGCCGCCATTGCAACAGCAGCAAGATGAGCACCAGCAGCAGATCATCGGTGGCTACCGGTTAGGCAGAGAGATAGGCAAGGGCTCCTTCGCCGTCGTCGTCAAGGCATATCATCATCGCACCAGATCACCCGCCGCCATCAAGGTCGTCACCCGCAAGAAGCTCACCACAAAGCTCCTCGAAAACCTAGAGGGAGAGATCTCCATCCTCAAGTCGATCCAACATCCAAACATCGTCGAGCTCCACGACTGCCTCAAGACAGAGTCCCACATCTACCTCATCATGGCATATTGCTCTTGCGGCGACCTCTCCCAGTACATCAAGAAGCGCGCCTCCAACTCCAACCCAGACCTCGCAGACTCCTCCCAGTCCTCCACCTTTGATCTCGCCCATGCAGAGTACCAGCACCCACACGACGGCGGCCTCCACGACGCCATCGTCCGCTCCTTTCTCTCCCAACTCGCCTCTGCCATCGAGTTCATGCGCGCCATGAACATCGTACACAGAGACATCAAGCCACAGAACCTCCTCCTCCAACACCCCGAATCTCGCTTCGTCCGCGCAGGGCACCCCCACGGCATTCACCAGCTCAAGGTCGCAGACTTTGGATTCGCTCGCTCCCTCCCCGCCGCCGCCCTTGCAGAGACCCTCTGTGGTTCCCCGCTCTACATGGCTCCCGAGATTCTCAGATACGAAAAGTACGACGCCAAAGCAGATCTCTGGTCAGTCGGCGCCGTGCTCTTTGAGATGGCAGTGGGCAAAGCACCCTTCCGAGCACAGAACCACATCGAGCTGCTGCGCAAGATCGAGAGAGGCGAGGACCGCATCAAGTTCCCAGACGAGCGCACACCCGGTAGCATTGCAAGAGAAAATGCAAGAAGAGCACAGACCGGGGACCCGCCTCTCGTGCCCGCTCATCCCATCGAGGACGACATCAAGCACCTCATCCGATCGCTCCTCAAGCGCAAAGCAGTCGAGCGCCTCTCCTTTGAAGACTTCTTCAGGAGCCCCGTCATTCAGCGCATCGAGATGATGGCCAGTGTAGCCGGGCTCGAGGTCAGCACTACGCTCTCGCCCCTTCACCACCATCATCATCACCATCCTCCGTCTCAGCAGCATACAGCCCCTACTTCCATCTCGTCTGCCTCCTCCGCATCTCCCATCAGCCAGCGAGCGCAGTCGCCCGAGCAGGTCCTCGCAGCCGCAGCAGCAGCTGCTGCTGCTGCTGCTGCTGCTCCGGCATCAGACGCTCCAATTCCTGGCTCCTCCTCCAGCTTCATCAGTGCAGGTCCCAGGCAACCATATGATCAGCACCAGCAGCAACCACAACACCCAGGCCACCACCACCAACTCCAGCATACACCCAGGTCAAACGCACACGTCGCCCTCTCCGACCCGCCTCCCTCCCTCCCAACACACCAACAGCAACAGCAACGACAACAAGAGGAGGATGACCGGGTTTACGAGGATATGCAGAGCGATCAGGTCCTGCAAGACGTTGCAGGGATGGCCGAGGACCCAAGTGGTGGCGCTGGGACAGGTATGGCGGGAGATGGTAGCGGGCATGGATCGACGGATGATGCCTACGTACTTATTGAGAAGCGCAATGTCGAAGTCAACGCATTGGCTGATGAGCTTGCTCAGCATGGACACATTCAGCAACAGCAGGCACAGCAGCAACAACAACAGCAGCAGCAACAAAGACATCAGCAGCAAGGCTTTGCGGTATCACCTTCTCAACAGGCTCGGTACCATCAACAACAAGGACCAGGGCTCGGTGTTCACCACCGCTCACACTCGACTTCAAATGTGCCCTTGGCGGGACCATCGATGATTGGTCTTCAGCACGCAGGAGCCCAGCCCTCTCCTGTCACCTCGCGATTCTCACAACAACAGCCTATACAGCAGCCAGCTTTCGGCGTAGGTCCCACTGGCTTCTCGCCCAGCAGTCTCACCGGTGCTGGTTCGCAACCAGTCAACATTCCCCCTCCTCCTTCTTCAAACGACATGATGGGTGGAGCAGCCGGTGGGCCGGGCCCGTCCTCGGCCTCATCCAGCTCTTCCCTCGCTCGAGCAATCAGTCTGGCCAGCGTCAAGCTTTTTGGCGTACCGACGGGCATGAGTCTGCGTGGAGCAGCAGCGCTGATGAGGATGCAGTCCCAGCGCAGGCTGAGCAATAATGGTGGGAATGGGTCGCCAGCCGGTGGTGGGTTCAGGGGTGGGTTTGCAGGCTTGGACTCGCCTGTTCTCGTTGGGCAGAGTGGAATCCCCGGTGGTTCCTCGGCGGTCGGTGGTGGTGGCGGACCGGGCGACTACTATGCCTCGGCTAGCGCAGGCTTGCTGGTCACTCTCGAGGACCTGTCGCAGAAGGCGTTCGTGCTCTCCGAGTTTGGAGACTCCAGACTGGCCACGTATTTCCCCACGGGCCCACATCAGCCTCAACAACAAGGCGCTTCGGCTTCGGGCGGTAGTGGAGCAGGCACCGTCAGTGTGGAGATGATGCTAGGAGAGGCTGGGCCTGGAAATGCGGGCGGTATGTCTCCTGCGACGACTGCGGCGGCGAACATGTCGCCAGCTGCACCAGCACAGCAGCTGAGTCCACAAGGCGGGCCTGCGGCTCAGTTGGAACCTGGCTCGATCCCGCGTTATGCATCGCGCAGGAGCAACAGCTCAACTTCGATCCCTGGGGGGCCTTCTTCGCCGTTTGGTCAGCAACAAACGCAAGAAGCGTACTACCAGCAGCAGCAACAGCTTCATGCCTCGCCGACGATGCAGCAACAACAACAGCAGCAGCAGCAAGGGATGAGCATGGGCGGGCCAACGCCAGCAGAGGTGGCTGCTACGGAGGCTCTGATGCTCTACGTGCGCGCGCTCAATTTCATCCAGCGCGGCACGGACATGGTCCGCACCTTCCTCGACGTACATCATCAACAGCAACAACAGCAACAACAATCCCTCTTCTCTCGCGGCAGTCTAGGCGGCTACCCTTCCTCGCTACCCCACCAGCATCAACAAACTTCGCACACCCACTCATCGTCGTCGTCTTCTTCCACTGCACTGGGCAACGCATCTGCACCTACGCCTGAGATCAATGAGGCCGTGCAATGGCTGCGCGCGCGATTCAACGATACGTACGAGAAGGCAGAGTTTGCGAAAGCACGGAGTGGGGACATGCCCGAGTCGGCGCAGGAGACTGACAAGCTCATCTTTGATAGAGCTCTGGAGATTGTGAGTAATGGATCATGCTTTTGTTCGGTTTACGACTTGAGGTGGTAGCCTGACACTTGGCCATTTTCCTACCCAGGCTCGAGCGGCGGCGGTGGACGAGCTAGAGAACAACCGCGAGGGTGCAGGCTGGGATCGGACCAACTGCGTGTTGGCGTACGAGACGGCGCAGGCCATGCTGCTCACCCTGCTGGACCCGAGCGAGGAGGACATGGCACTGTCCGAGACCTCGATGGGAACCGTGGAGAAGTGTGAGTAAATCTTTTTAACCTGGTTAGAAGGCATCGCATGGGAGGACTGAACCGTTGAATGTGTGATGATGTTACAGTCGTGCGGAGCATTTCGAAGCGGCTCCATGCGTTGCGACTTCCGCTCACACCTGTGCAAACTTGAGGAACGGGACACTGTATGCAGTGGACTTGTTTCAGGGACTCGCTCGTGGCCAGAAGACCAGTGCTCACGTTGCCCATGCTTTCTGCGATCATCGCACTCTTGACCTTCCCCAGCCCGGTTTTCCGGACCCCTCGACTCTTGTGTGCTCAAGACTCGGCATCGTCGGCGGCTTCCCCTTCCGAGTTTCGAATAGCAGATCCGTTTCCGTATAAGTCCCTGCGCTCCGCAACATGCAATCCAATCCCGGACAGTTCAGTTTTGCGTCCCGTTCCTCTTCAAGACAATTCCTTCTCGGCCTCCCTGGATCGAGCCGTGCTCTCGGGCGATGGCAATTGATGCCAGTACACATTGTGCATCCACGTCCTCGTTTCTTGAGCCTCGGCTTGTGTCTATGTCGAAAATCGTTCACGCAGCACCCAGCAATTCATTCAAGACAAGAACGGACCCTCCATCATACACTCGAGCACCGCGAATCTTCCAGTTCCATCTCAATCCCAACGCACAAGCTTACCTTCGACTTCCGGTATATTTCTCCCAAGGCACTTCCTTTGATCTCTTTTCAACACTCTCATCCATCTCGCAACGGCCAGGTTTGTCTTCTCCTTGTTTTCTTCTTCTTCACTCTTCCTCCAACTCTGTTTCGGGCTGTGTTTGTATCGAAGTGGTTGTTCCCCCCATCCAGCGAGACTGGAAGCGTCCCTGCCTCTGCCCTCTTCGTTTATTTCCGGGCGGCCTTGACTGAGTGCTCCGGACAAGAATACGGTTCAGGTCTACCGCAAGAGGCTGAAATGCCTCGCTCAGTCCTGCTTGCATCCCTGTACCTCCTCGACGCTCACATTATCTATCGTATACACTCTTGTTTTATTCAGCCGGGCCCCCCTATTCTTCAATTCAAAGAGGTCTCAATCCGTCGTTTGTACATAATCTATATTCGGACGGTGTGAGTCTGCCGGCAGAGTCCGAACAGGTAGTGCTTTGCGCGCGAAAGCAGAGTCGCGATGTCGAAGGAGAACACGCATGATCTCAACCAGGTCAGGAAGGGGGGGCGCGGATCATGCGGCGCAGGAGGTTGCTTGTATCCCTCCCCTTGAGACCCGTCCTAGACCGGCGAAGCAGAGCATCGGAGGCAATCTCGTAGAGGCGTGCGCGGATGTGGAAAGCCGATGAAAGAGCTTTGCGCGTGGGATTTCGACGTCGAAGCGGGGATTGCGTATATGCTCGATTGCTGAAGCCCAGGGAGGATGTGGAAGCGGACGCGACTGTCCTTTCGCATTCCTTTCCTCGGACTGCTGCTCGGGCTTGAGGAGGGACCATCGGATCGGCTTCCCTGCCGTTGTCAGGACTGGCCCATCGCCCTCGTTCCGGATGAGGGAAAAGCGGGGTCTGAGAGGCTGTATCGTGCACGTTGGGAGACCTTGCTGGTGCCTTGATTGCGAACCACATCACGCCGTAGTGGAGTACCGTTTGAGCGCGCTGACGTCGCGGGGTTGGGGTCCGTGTTCGGGGATAGGAAGTTGGGTAAGGTCTCAGCTGAAACGCGGCTCAATCGCGAAAGCCGGCGCCAGTGTGATGGCTGCTGAGTGTCCGGGAGAAGTGCGCTCATCGGTCACTGTAGTGGTGTCCCTCGCGTTTGACTGGGGTGATCTCCGGATCGCCTGCCTCGACCTCATGCTCGTCCATGCCGTGTAATATCCGCTGGCCATCTTGAGGAGCACCGTGACCGGCTCCGGATCGCTGTTGGAGTAAGAGGAGCGCTGCTGCTTCGTGCGAGGCGGAGCCGGACTCGATGGCACCGATCATGTCGACCAGGTAGCTGCGAGACATCATGGATAGTCGGAGCACCAGACAAATCAGTAAGGACAGGAGTTGAGAAGAGGAGGAAATGGCAGACTCACTTGATCTCGTCCTGCAATTTTACCTGCTTGGCGACAGCACTGGCTAGACTCTTCTTGCACTCGACCTGCTCCTGTGCTAGCTCTTCCCACTGCGTACGCGCCTTGGTAAACTTGCGCTTGTAGTTGACTTTGGGGTTAGGCGGTCTTCCGCCGGAGTGTTGGAGCATCCGGGAGGAGAGCTCTGCCCACATGGGCCCGCCTGGCAGATAGTCTTCGCCGCCTTCTGCGCCGGGGCCGCTACCACCGCCAGCTGCTGCAGTTGTGCTGGCAGCGATAGATGCATTGTTGAGCGAGCTGGAGCCGACGTTGGAGCTCGAAAGTGCGGGTGTGGCCATCTTGATGAGCGGCTGTCGATGTTGATGATGTGTGGGTGTTGGGTGGGAGCTACGAGAGGGAATCTGCCCTGGCTCCAAATCGGGGAAAATGAGAAAACTCGGCCGTAGATTATGTAATGGAGAAGACCACGTGGCAGAACCGGCGGCTGTGTCCGTATCAGCGCGCACGGATCACAAAAGTAGAGGCTGTGCTGATTGACGACGTCATGGCTCATCGACATCTCGTTCTCCTCTCTGCTGTGCACCCAAACTTTTCTCTTCTCTTCGAACGTGCTGCGACCACTTTGATCCCCTCTTCTTCCATCATCACCATCCTCTGACAGGTACATATAAGCCCAGGTGAGTGTCCATCCAAGTGATCGATCAGTGCCTCATCCTGACCAGTATTATACCCAGCCAGCATCCACACACGCATACATCCAACATGACTACCATCGAGGTATCCAACATCTCCAAGTCCACCACCAAGCAGGGACTCGAGGAGTTCTTCAGGTGAGACAGCAAGCAAGCATAGATCCACGCAAAGCATGATTTCTGATCCATTCACTCATTACCCCTGTGACGTACAGCTACTGTGGCTCGATCAACAACATCAGCCTCTCGTCCGCTGGAAGCAGCCAGAAGGCCACCATCAAGTTCGAGAAGGCCTCCGCAGCCACTACCGCATCCATGCTCTCAGGAGGCACCCTCGACGGCTCCAACCTCGAGATCAGCCTCGCCCAGTCCGCCGAGGACACCGCCAAGACTGCTGCCAACCAGACTGCTGACGCCGCAAAGGACACAGCCAACCAGGCCAAGGGCGCTGCCCAAGACACGGCCGACCAAGCTAAGGGTGCTGCCCAAGACGCTGCCGGTTCCGCAAAGAAGACGGCGCAGGACCTCGCCGGCTCTGCACGAAAGACGGCTGAGGACGTGACCGGTTCTGATGTCGTTGGCGACGCGCAGAAGACTGCTAAGGACCTGACCGGCTCCGCTGAGAAGACGGCCAAGGACGCTGCCGGTTCGGCGCAGCAGACGGCACAAGACCTCAAGGACAACATCATCGGACAGGAAGACAAGCCCCGCACTGCAATCATTGCCGAGTTCCTTGCCCACGGATACGTCATCTCCGACAGCATCACTCAGCGCGCTGTGAGTAAACAATGATGTGTTCCCATTTTTTCGTGAGCGCATACACTCATTCCTTCTACCTGATTCTGCGACAGATTGACTACGATGCCAAGCACGGATATTCGGAGAAGTTCAAGAGCTTCGTCTTCGGGCTGGACCGCTCTCTTGGCGAGAAGATAGCCAAGGCTCCCGCCTCCGCTCCCACCGACGCGTCCAAGGAGACTGCCGAGAAGGCTGCCGTCACCGATGCTGGCTCCGACCCTTCGCTGACGCGCCAGGTCCAAGCTCAGGCCCACGCCGTGTACGAGCACCCGGTTGTCAAGCCCCGTGCTGACTGGGCCTGGACCCGTCTGTCGGACTACTACAACGCGATAGTCAACCACCCCCGCATCAAGTCCCTCTACGAACAGACCTCCCGCACCGTCCAGGACGTCCACGAGGAGGCCAAGCGCATCAAGGAGGAGAAGCAGCAGGCCAAGCAGGCTTAAAATTTCGCGTACTGATCACGCGACCAAATACCCTGTACATTTCTCAAAACCCACCCACCAAAACTGATCGGCTCTCGCCGCATTCAGCTCACGTTTCTCCCTGTTACGCCATGACCCCTTCCCAACTCCAAACGACAAGCATATACGGCCTCCCCTTGACGAACCCCATCGAATCCCCCTTCTCATTTCTCCCGTTACCCGTTCTAGACGCAGCAATCTTCATCTGGCACGATACCCGAAACTGTGATGATTCTCCCCTCCTGTAGCCCCCCAGTCGTTTATACAATCCAAATGTGTTCCTCCCGCACACTGCTGTCTGGACATCACGACTGAGCTCTGAAATGAGGGTGTGTAGAAGCGACGCGTGATGACGGCGATAACCGCCACGTCCAACCGATCCACACGACTCCAACGACCTCGCTCGCTACCACCTCAGCACTTGTGGCAGACAGTCGTCCGCTCACATATCTCTTTACCAGCAGAGCGTACAGGCGCAGCCAGTGACAACCCCAATGCTAACACGGCTCAGCCCTGAAGTCCTGATTCAGATCTTTTCCTTTCTCGAATCTGAGCGGATTGATCTTCTTGCAGCTTCGCGGGTGTGCAAGCAGTTCCGAAGCGCAACGCTCTCTGTCCT
The DNA here is from genome assembly GCA_001006505.1 of Tilletia horrida. Lineage (NCBI taxonomy): Eukaryota > Fungi > Basidiomycota > Exobasidiomycetes > Tilletiales > Tilletiaceae > Tilletia > Tilletia horrida. The sequence goes on from LAXH01000069.1 coordinate 20,123, forward strand.
CGTCCGCAACCTCGACATTCCTCTACACAGGATCGAGAGCACGACCGTCTTTCTAGAGTCGAATCCAGATTCGCTTCAGTATGTTCGGCACATTCGGATTCACGACGAGGACGCAACGCGGCGGACAAATGCGACATTCGTTCATCGTTGTGGTGGGATTCAGTCTGGTCAATCACGACCAGCGAGCATCGCCACGCAAGGCCGGCGCTGGCTTGCAGTGATCCGGCTCCTGCAATTCTTTGAGCAGCGTGAGGGAACAGCGAGGCTGCCTACTTTGGACTTGACGTTCGCCATCAGTAACATCAAACCGCTGTTCACAATCGTCGAAAGCTCCCCCGAAGTTGCACGACGAGTCGTGGCTGTCCGAGTACTGTCGGACTTCATAAAGTCTTCAGAGATGGATCTTCCCGCTGCATATCGCTTACATTGGCGCCGTCTCGGAGAGCTGGTCGCCAGGATCAGGGAGAGCCAGCGAGGCTCCGGTGGCTCGAGACTCCGACTGTTCCACCTGCGAGACAACAGATCAGGCCCTAGCAGTAATTGGCATATCCACCAGGACGCATGGAATGCTCTCAACGCACTGCTTCCTGACTGCATCGAAGACCTCTCCATCCGGCTCGGACAAGGCGAGACGACGGAATCGCAACAATGCACCTTTTTCGACACACATTGGCCGCATCTGCGTCGGCTCTCAATCACAGCGCAAGAGCTCAATGATGGGATAGATTATGCGGACGTGCAAGCAAGGACTCGACCGTTTTTGGAACGACACGCGGCGCAGCTCGAAGAGTTGCGCGCATGTATCTTTTACTTCCAAGATCTTGGTCCTCTGGATCAGAACTATCCCAGGCTGTACAAACTCGAAGTGGACTCGGTCGACACTGCGAACATTGGCGCAATGATCAATCGCTATCATGGCACGGTCCAAGATCTGACCCTTCCATGGCTCAGTCGGAATCCTTCTGCCAACGAGGAGGAGATTGTGCCCGTCGATCCACACCGGACCAATCTGAGGATCTTTCGGGGCAGCCTGAAATGTGCCAAGGCGCTGGTGAAGGGCAGCATCCGCTTCCGACACTTGGAGCTCTTCCACATCAACGATTCCGAAGATCTCTCGAGCTCCCTCTCGGAGATGTACGACAACAACCCAGCGTCCGCAGAAGCTGTGAGCTGCCTCGACGTATGTTTCTCAAGCGAGGCACTCCTGGGTGCGGCTCCGAGGTTCGCCAGTCTCTTCTCCGCAACGGCCTTCCCTGCCTTGACCGAGCTGGTTCTTTACAGTCACAAAATGAGCGGCCGCCACGGTAGCGATACTGGTTTAAATCTGCCGCTAATCCGTAACGTGCTTGCCAAGTTGAGATCGGCCACCGCATTGCAATCGCTCCACATCTCCTATCCCGAGGCAGCTTCGGTTCCTCCACGTTCCGAGATTGAGCTCGATGGTTCAGACGTTCCGCCCGCGCTGAGGTGGCTGTTCTGGAGCAATTCGGAAGGCACGCACTCGTTCCGAGTTCAGCGGGCCAGAGACACGCACCAGGTCCGACACAGCATCGTACTGCAGTTGCTCCCTGCCTCTGCAACGTTTGACCAGGTCGACGGGCATGGGATCTGGCAACTTCCACGAGGGGAAAAGCAGCTGATGTTTGACCATGCCCACCGTCCGCCTCGACTTTTGTATAACTAGCATTTTCTTTTCTCAGCTCGATTGAAACGGTGACGATGCTTTGTATTGAGTCGAATCAGAATGCGAAGGGGATACAGAGAATGTGTCGTGAGAAAGAAGTATAGTTGGGGTAAAGGGTTGGGGACTGCGAAAGAAAAGGCGTCCAATTGGTGTCTATTCAGATGGACCACGTCGGGACATCCAGAACCACGGCTGAAAATCTATGGGCCAATTGCAGAGGCTGAGGCCGACACGGCGAAGGCGAGAGGAAACCCCTGGGAGGAATTCTACTGGTACTCTGCATCCTCTCTGCCATCATCCCCCAGCTGAATGCGTCGTAGACTGAGGTTCAAAAGGCAGCGTCAAGATGTCAGAATACCGGTCCCCAAACATGTACGGTCAGCTCCTGTGACTCACTCTGTGACAAAGCTCATGCCCCACCAGCTAGCCGTGTGTTTCTTGACGTACTTGCTGAGCTTCTCAAAGTTGGCCTTGCGGAGATCGGGCGGCATGGTGAGAGCGCGATGAATGGCATCGGCAACGTCCGACGCTGACCATGGGTTCACGATGAGCGAGCCATTGAGCGACCTGAGAGTGGGCCAAATGAAATTGGAGATCAGTTCAAACAGCGCAGCAAATTCCGACAATTGAAAATCATTGGTCACTCACTGTGCAGCGCCTGCAAATTCCGAGAGGATCATGACCCCGTTCCGCTCCTGCTGACACGCAATGTACTCGTACGAGACCAGGTTCATGCCATCTCGGGTACTGGTGACCAGACAGGCATCGCTGACCGCATACAATGCACAAAGCTCGTCAAAATTGACGCTGCGGTGCAAAAAGTGGATTGGCATCGATTCGACGGTGCCGAAGCGGCCATTGATGGCCCCCACAGCCTCGTTGACTTTTGATCGCAGATTCTGATACTCTTCCACATCTTGGCGTGACGGCACGGCAACTTGGACGAGAACCACCTGCAATGCATGCAGAAGCGAGATCAAAAATTGAGCTCAAGGGGAATCCACTGAGATAAAGAGTGCACACATGGACTCACCTTGCCGACCCACTCTGGATGGTCTTGCAAGAACGCTTCGAGCGCATATAGCTTCTGGGGCACACCTTTGATGTAGTCCAGCCGATCGACTCCGACGATGATCTTGACGCCCTCAAAGCGTCTCTCCAAGACGCGGATCCGCTCCTGAACTGCCTTTTTGCGCAAGCCCTCCTCGAAGAGCTCGGGCTGTATGCCGATTGGGTATGTACCGACGTGGACATACCTGCCCTCGAACTCGAGGCCGTTGGGCATGGTGGGCAGACCTAGGATGCGTGTGCACGAGGAGAGGAAGTGTCGGGCGTAGTCGTACGTGTGGAAGCCGATGAGATCGCAGTGCAGTATACCGAGCAGGATCTCTCGGCGCACAGGCAAAATCCTAGCAGGTGCGTGAAGGACGCATTGATTGCGATTCCCTTTGTCAGTGTTACTTCGAACCACAGGATATTCACGCACACATGAGCAACTCGGACACTCACCGGTAGATCTCACTACTTGGGAAGGGAGTATGCAGGAAGAAGCCGATTTTGATGGCTCCTCGGCTGCTGATCCCATCGCTGGTTCCCAAGCCCTGGCCCTGGCCGTTGTCCTCTGTGAACGAAAGCGTCTCAGAAAAGTCGGATGCTCGCGTCTCCGGGGAAGCTGCAGAAGTCAAGGTGTCTTCTCTGTGCGGGAGGGGGCGGGAGGAAGAGGAGGTATTGGGATTGGAGAAAGGTGCAGCGAGGGAGCCAGCGTCTTCGAGGTGGCTCGTGCCGTCAACGCCGTGTCGAACGTGCTCGAGCCCACGATGGCTGGATGCGCCTTGCTTTCCCGAGCCTTCGATCAATGTGCGGAGCATGAGCGGAAGGAGCATGAGATGATAGTCTTGTACCCAGACCATGTCTCCCTTCCTGACCACGCTCCTGATCTTCTCGGCAAACTTGAGATTGGCTTCTCGGTAGGCAAGCCAGTTGAGCTCGTCAAAGTTCATCTCGCCTGGGTGGTAGTGGAAGAGGGGCCAGAGGAGCTGGTTGGAAAAGCCGTTGTAGTGCCGATCGGCAAGCTCGTCATCGAGCCAGACTGGAGTGCAGCCGTACTCTTGCTCGAGCTTGCGTTCGATGTAGATCTGATCGCTTCGGGGCACGGAGATGCCTGGCCAGCCGATCCAGGTGAAGGTCATGCCTTCCTTCTTGCATCCGGACAGAGCAGAGACGAGACCTCCTGAGGAGAGGGAGAAGGTGTATCCGTCCTCTGCGGTGGGGTCCTCCTTGATGGTCACGGGGAGCCGATTGGAGACGACGATGAGGCGGGTGTCTGCGAATGCATTGTTGTTGCTGTTATTTCCGGTGGTGCTGCTGCTGCTGGACTCGCCTGTCCCGCCGGTGCCACCCGCTTGATTCTGAGAAGTGGACGATGAGGCCGGCATTGCTGCTGCTGCTGCTGCTGCTGCTGCTCGAGGGTAGCGTCGTGCTAGGTGTGCAAGGGGTTAGTCTGAGAGTGGAAGTCGTGTTGATCTCAGCTGCCCGATGTCAAGGCGGCCTGAGGGATGAGATCATCGAGCGTTTGGAAGAAGGACAGAGAACAAAGGGAAAGTTGCCCATAGCAAACCCACATTCCTCTCCTTGTTGCTAGCATCTCGCCCAACAGCGACCACCAAGATGCCCGAACAGAAGCCAACATGGATGCTGTGCAATGTCGACTGCGGGAACCAGGAGGAGCAAGGATCTGTGTATGAGATAGAGACGTCCCTGAGGAAGGGTTCGGTTTTGCTCATTCAAAAGAAGGAATCTGATCAAGGTACAAGTAGCCCCCCCCC
>LAXH01000069.1:24671-76157 GCA_001006505.1 Tilletia horrida
ATTCTGCCCCGTCAAACGAGACCTTGCTGAACATTTCTCAATCCATTCTCTGTCCAGACTGCAGTTTGCGAAGTTCAGTGATGGCTACAATTACAAGTGAGAAAAGGTGGACGCAGACATCTGTGGGTTTGGATCACATGCGGCTTTGCTGCGATGCGCGTTCTTGTGGTAGACTAACGGCGGAGGCTGCTGTTTCCCTGCGCCGGAGATGATGAAAGACATCTTCTTTGCCCTGAAGGTGGCCGTAATCGATGGAGGGAGGCCTGGATGTCGCCACCTTGCCGAGGTGATCACCGATTTGTCGGCTTCGGAGATCGCTTCAAGGGCAACACGAGACGAGGTGTCCGTTGGGTCCTTCGGTGACGCAGTCGCACATGCGCTTCTCGGCTCCCACCTTTGCGACTGGGCTTCTGACGAGGGATCGGAGTGAGCCAGGCTCGGCGTCCTTGAGGGCTCGCCGTGAGCCGCCGCAGCAGTTTTGGCCGTCGGGGAGGATGCAGTCGCACATGGGTGAGGCGGCGACGGACTGGATCACGACGAGGAGGGCGATGCCGGCGGCGATGGAGAAGAAGCGCATGGTTGTTGGGATTGTTGGGGGGGAAGAAGGAGGTTGTGTGCGTGTGTGTGTGAAGTTGGTGCTGCAAGAAGGGGCGGAGGCTCGTTTGCTTGGACGGGTGAGAGGAGAGAGCAAGAGGGAGGAGAATGGGTTCTGAGCCCGGCTTTATGTATCCATGATGTGGCCCCGTCCTGGCTGATCTTGAACAGAGTCGGACCAGCTGGTTGGTAACGCACGCCGCTCTCGGGTCAACCAGAAAAAGGCAAAGCCAATCGATTAGCGAGAGCAGGGCGTCGTTCCTGGCGGCCGGTCATCCGAGCAAGTGAAGGAGGAGGACTGTAGCTCAGGATTTCCTCCACTTTCCTTGCGGAATAATATTGCATTCAGCCCGCGGGGAGCCAGCAGATACAGTAGGAACCAGTCGATACCCTTCTGCCGTGCCAATTAGAAACCGCGGTACATAACGGCGGCGAGATGGGATGGGATGTGGACATGAATCCTCGCTTCCTTGGTTGGTTGTCTGTGTGAATGAATGCATGCATGCATGCATACATGCTGCGGATAAATCAGCCATTCGCCCAGCAACAAGGAAAGCGCAGCAAACAGCGATGGGGGAAATCCGGCCGGCGGCTGAAGAAGGCCAGCGACGATGCACCATGGAGACAGCAGTTGATGATGATGACTGAGAGCGCTTCCCTCGTGGTTTGACCAGGCGGAGTCGGTTCATTCATCCGCGCCAGTGCCAGTGCGAGTGCCAGCGAGATCCGAGGAAGGAAGGAATGTCACCGCAGGGAGAGGAGCAGTCCAAGTCGCCTTCTGCTTCTGCGTGTTGGCGGGTGTGGCATACCAACGAGCTGGCACTGTCCATCCTGGCTGAGCTCAACCAGCTCGATCTGCTAAGCTCCTCCCTCGTCTCCAAGCAGTTCCGCTTCCTGGCTCTTTCCCGCCTGCTCCACTCCCAGCTCGACATTCCCATCACCCGCGTGGGCAGCTACCTTGCTCTCATCATCCAGAACAAGGCACGGGCACAGCACCAACTTCGCCACATTCGAATCTACGATGATATCCTCCCCGTTCGGCTCCGAGTCCGGCCCAGAGGCGGAAGGAGCCCTTTCCTGATGTGGAGCCCTCCCGTCAGACCCAACCCAAACGAAGAAGACGCACACACGGCTCTCAAGAAGATCGACTACCGCAACATCTTTGCGCTGGACAATTTCCTCCGTGTGCTCAGCACCCAGTGTGCCCCACGGCCTCCCACCTTTGAGCTCACCATCGGACTCAGCAGTGCCGCCACCTTTGCAGGCATCCTCCGAACACACCCCTTCTTCGCAGACCACCTCGTCACCCTCCGCATCGTCGTCGACCACGTCGACGAACCTGTCCGGCCCTTGCAAGAGGCCGATTGGGAGCAATATGTCAAGACGGCCGAAACACACTGGGCAAACCTGGTCGGCCTCATAGAACACATCCAGCTCCGCCGGTCCTCCTCTGCGATCGGGTTGCAGAACGTCTACTTTGTCGATCCGCGCCCCGAGCCCACTGGACATTGGTACGCCCATCGACGCGTCTGGGACCCTCTCAGGCACGCTCTGTCCAGCTCTGTGCGCACCTTGGCGCTCCGTCTCGGCTCGGATGAGGGCGAAGACCAGCGGGAGTGCTCGCTCATGGGCGGTGGCGTCCTCTGGCCCAACCTGCGCTCTTTTAGCCTGACCGTCCACAGAGACATTGGCATCCACTGGGCGCCCATCCGGGCCAGTCTGATCGACTTTCTCACCCGCCATGCCGCCCAGCTCGAGGAGCTCTACATCGATGCGCCTCACCACTACGAGCGACAGCCGCTAGAGACCGCATTTCCCAGTTTACAGAGCTGCGAGGTCGACATCTTCACTACGACTCAGCTTTGCGCCTTCATCGAGGCTCACAAGGAAACCTTGCAACATGTTCGGTTCCCGCGGCAGCCACTAGACGCCCCACCGTCTGCCGCAACGGAGTCGCTGTCTGAGAACATTGGAGTGCTTGCGACGGGTCTTGTCAGCTTTCGGGGTCCGTATTATCCAGCCTTGGCCTTTGCCAGACACGCTCGCAACATCACACACTTCCATCTGGACACCGCGCACAGCCTGGAAGATATAGAGCAGAACCTGGTCTCTCAAAGCCTGCGCAGATCCATGGCGGCCCCAGCTCAAGCAATCACCTGTCTTGATCTCAACACCAACACTCCTCCTTCGGACACGGCCAACGAGCAGCTGCGAGAAACGCTGACAGCAGAGGGCTTCCCTAACCTCGTCGAGCTGCGGCTGCAATTCCCGACCAAGGGGTCTTTTGGTGAGCCCGCGCCCATTCCTTCCTCCTGGATCGAAGCACGGGACCAGATCAAAGGCATCCTCAAGGCTCTACGTGGACCGCCTCAGCTCGCCGCGCTCCGACTCGGGCTGCATGCTGTGCCGCCCCTGCCGATGCCAGAGATCAGAATGGCCAAGCTGGACGACATTCCTCCGTCCCTCCAGTTTCTCATTTTCCACCCATCCACACCGCCAGGAGAGCACTACTTTGCAGTCCTACACAGATTCAAGCTCGACAGTGCCACCCATCAAAATACCAAGGCGGTGACATGCTTGCGGCGCTTTCATCCAGTCTATCGCGACACGGCCCGGTTGGTCGACATCTCCTGCAATTCTCCAGGCTTTGGGCAAAGTTCGGGCACTGTCTTTGACCATACTCAATCTCCTCCCAAGCTTCTTATCCTGTGATAGCAGCGATCATCGGCAATGGTGAAATATCGAACTGGGTGCAGCGGATAGACACCAGAGTATCAGCGCGTGCTGTTTTTGACGGATCAAGGTACATGTTGGGACAGAGGCAAGCAAGAGAGGGAGAGGAGCCGGAACGAGCATGTTGTAAAGGAGTTTACGGGGATCGATGCGTCCCGCATCATTGGCAGGCTCTAGACCATTTCGTATCAATGAGAAAGCGTGCGAGCCGTTTTCCAATCTCGAGCATTTCTCGTGCGTCTGTGGTTTGCACGGTCCCCGTCGTGGCTTTGCGTCTGCTCTTCATCAGTCGTCGCCCAAGAAGAAGTAGGTGCCAGCCGACTTCTGCTCCTTGTCCTTGACAGAGTTGAGCTTGTTGACACGAGGTCGCTGCAAGGACACATAAGAGAAGGATGAGCGTCGTGCGCGCTTGAGACCAAGACGCGTATCTGAAAACTCACGAAGTTGGTCGGATCTCTCCGCATACTGACGTCCAACGACTCCAAGAAGGAGTTCATTCCCGTAACTGCAGGATCGCATTCAGGTCGCAGCTTGGGTTCAGTTTGTCTTTTCAAAGTCGGGAAAAATAAGCCTCATGGACTTGAAACTCACGGAGAGATTCGGGCTTCTCAGCCTTGGCCTTGACACTTGGCGTGCCGACGTAGCGGACGACACGGTCCGCAAGGTATGTGCCCATGATGATGTCTGCAAGAGATCATGGATTTCATAGTCAGCATCTCCGCGTCGAAGAAGCACTTAGTGAGCATGAGGAGCACTCACCGTGCTCAATGATCATCGCCGTCTTCTTGGAGTGCAGGATGAAGCGCTTGATCACCCTCGAGGCGACGATACGTTGCTCGGAGCTGAGAAGAGAAAGCCGTGATGAGTGTCAGCCGCCTGTTATCCCTTTGGTGCACCGTTAGAGGCAGAGGCACTCACTCAAGGTAAGCACTAGGCTCGTCGATAAGGTATAGATCCGCACTCTTGCCCAACGCCATCACAATGGCCACTCGCTGCAGCTCTCCACCACTGAGAGTCTGCACGTCCTGATCGATGATGTCCTCAATCTTCATCGGCTTGATCACGTCCGTCTGGAACTGAGGGTGCATAAAGCTCGCCTTGATCTGCTTGAGCAGCAGCATCCGTACCGTGCCTTGGAACTTGGGCGCAATCGTCTGGGGTTTGAGGGAGACACTGAGTTGCGGCGGCTTCTCCACGCCTTCATCGGGCTCCAACTTGCCCGCGAGCATCTTGACGAAAGTCGTCTTGCCCGTTCCGTTCTCGCCCAGGAACACCAGGATCTCCGAGTCCGTGAACTGGCCAGGCTCAATCTCGAGAGAGAACGATCCGAGCGTCTTGCGCATCTTTGGGTAGCTGTACTTGCGAGTGTGGTCGGAGACAAACTCTTCGGCCGTCTCCGCAATCTTGAAGGTAAGCGACTCCTCGCGGAATCGCATGTTCTCCGCAGGAATGTAGCCGTCGAGGAAGATGTTGATACCATCTCGCACGGGAGAGGGCACAGTGACGACACCGTATATAGAAGGCACACCGTACAGGCAGCAGATGAAGTCGCTGAGATAGTCGAGAACTGACAAGTCGTGCTCGACGGCGATGACGTATGTGGTCGAGTCGAGCAGGGCTCGGATCTGTCTGGCAGCCTTCAGACGTTGCTTCACGTCCAGATACGAGGACGGCTCGTCGAACATGTATCTGTGAGAGACAGAGGGTCAGATATGATCATGAAGCAGTGTGGTTGTCCTGCCTGCTATCGACGCAGTGAATTTCTAACACTCACACATTGGCATCTTGAATGCACGACATCGCAATCGCAAACCGCTGCAGCTCTCCACCACTCAAGTTCTTCACATCTCGGTCCAGAACCTCCTTCAGATCCAAGCTGTCCACCACCTGCTCCTTGTTGTTCTTCTCCAGCTTGCCGTCGAGCATCTCCGTCACAGTAGCCTCGCCCTTGATGGCTCGCGGGATGTGGTCCACATACTGAGGTTTGATCAGCGCCTTGATGTTGTCTTCCAGCACCTTGGTGAAGTAGTTTTGCAGCTCAGAACCACGGAAGTATCTCAGAATCTCTTGCCAGTCCGGTGGCTCCTGTCGTAGTTCAGCAGGAGAGGAAGGGTCAGAGAAGCGAGCTTGATCAGACTGCGTTGAGGAGTGTGACTCCACTCACATCGTACCGTCCCAGGTTTGGCTTCTGCTTTCCGGCGAGAATCTTGAGCGCCGTCGATTTGCCGATACCGTTGGTGCCTACCAGGCCGAGCACCTGACCGGCGCGCGGGGTTGGCAGTCTGTGCAGCTTGAACGAGTTGGCGCTGTATCGATGTGTTGTTTCGTTTTCAAGGTTGGTGGGCACTGCACATTGACAAAGATCAGCACCGTTTCGCCTTCACGACCTGAGTCCCGATACGTACGCTTGATAATGGTGATGGCCTCAAAGGGACACTTCTTCGTGCACTGACGAGGTCGAATGGAGGACACCTTCAGCACACGGATGACTCGGCGAAGGCAGACTGCACAACTTACGATACCACAGCCGATGCAGAGCGTCTCACTGATGAAGGCAATCTTGGCATTTGGGGCGACCTCAATGCAGAGGCGTCCTGGGCATTTGTGGAAGAACGGGCAGCACAGATAAGTTGAGCTGCACAGATTTAGCCGAGGATGATCATACGGGTTGGGCCTCACCCATTCTGACGACGGGACATGATTTCTTGCATTCTTGTCTGCATTTCTTGGGCTTGCACTTGTCCGTGCTGACTGTAGGGGGAGAAGAGCAGACGGAGGGGTTGTCAAGTTGCTGCCCACAGAAGTGAGAATGGACGATGAAAGGACTGACCAATCGCGATACGGGTCTCCTTCTTGTCCTCCTTCGGCATGATGTTGGATCGCTGCTTTCGGTGTCGGTGGCTGTGAGTGGGAAGCCGCGGTACGGGAGAGAGGAGGCTCACGAGCAAAGATGTCGAAGCAGCGTGCAAGTCAAAGCTGGAACCAGAAAGCTCAAGTTGCAGTGCACAACAACGCCCAGTTACAAATCAAAAAGTTGTGTTGGAGGTGTTGTTGACTTCTTCTGGCTGGGGAAGGAGTCAGGCCACGTGACTCAAAATCAGCCCCACTTACGGCCGAGTAAAGCCTCAAGCCACATGGACACAGTGGGATGAGCGCACGTGCACTGACGCATAGAATTCCAAAGGCCGGAGCGATCCCCAACTGGCCCCCCTTCCCGCTTCTGGACGATCCTCGCCAGCCAGCATCCTCGTCTTGGAACCCCGGACAGCAACTTGTTTTTTTAGCAGCAGCAGAGAGGTCCAGCGTCGTCGCCTCCCATCCCATCCGTTCTCTCGAGGTGAGCAGCGGCTCCTGGCTGGAGAGCATTCGTCTGCCATAACTAATCAGCCTGGTCTACCCCTTCCGCCCAGCTCCAGCACCATGTCCACTCAACCTCTCCTCCAGCGCACCGCGGGCAAGCGCATCGCCCTCCCTGTCCGCGTCGAGCCCAAGGTCTTCTTCGCCAACGAGCGAACTTGTGCGTATTCGCAAAATCTTGCATTCGTTTCCTTCCGCTCTGGCTCAACTGACTTTGTACAATCTTATTGTTCACCTAGTCCTCTCATGGCTCAACTTCACTGTCACTCTCTCCGCCCTTGCTGCCGGTCTGCTCAACTTTGGTGACAGCGTTGGACGTATCAGTGCTGCCCTCTTCAGCTTCGTTGGTACGTTTCACTCTTGCGCCAATGCAGGGAGGATGTCCGTTCTGACCATTCAGATGATATTCGTTCACAGCAATGGCCATCATGGTGTATGCCCTCGTCACATATCACTGGCGCGCGACTGCCATCCGCAACAAGGGATCTGGCCCATACGATGACCGACTCGGTCCTACCATGCTGTCCGTCATGCTTCTCATTGCCGTCATTGTCAACTTCATCCTCCGCGTAAGTTTGATCAGGAGTTACCCACGCCTGAATGCTCTCACTCACGTTGACATCTGCCCTCCTGCGACTACAGTTCAACTCATAATGGTCATAGACGTCTCAACCCGAACTCTCTGCCTGGTCATCTCACGACTCCGATCCCCCAGGTCGCTCTCCTTGTCTTATCTCAGATCCCCCACGTACTGTATGTGTCTCGCAAGCCAAAACAACATATCGCAACACTTGCTCTGCCTGAGCAGCAGTACCGATCTTGCTGCTCACATCCCGGTGGGCAGATTGGATTACGACTTGGCTGCGCTTGTGGAGGAGGAAGGGAAGGACTTGAACGAGAATATTGGAGGTCCTTTTGCGCTCCGAGGCTGGCTGCGGTCGTTCCGTGTGGCAGAAGACGAGCCGTGGGTGGAAGCAAAGGGTTTATGTGAGTCGGCGCCGGTAGGTATCGAGTCGTCTGCCTTGCGTGACGCGTCCCCACTGGCAGCTTGGCGCTTGCTGTTGGAAGAGGTGGTGGCAGAAGAAGCTGCCGCCGCCGCTGCCGTCGCAGCCTCCCGCTCAGCAATCCTCGCCTCGACCTTCCGTCTCCCTTCCTCCTTGAGTCGAGCTAGCTTGGTTTCCCTCTCCTCCGCTGCACGCGACTCTTTCCGTCGCTTCTCCGCATACCGTTCCTCCTCCCTCATCAGATCCTCAGCCGCACTCTTGCGCTTGCCCTGGAACTGCGACATTCTCTCTTCCCTCGCTGCATTTTCCTTTGCCCGTTCCGACGCGGCCGCGCGCTGTTTTGGGTCGAGCAGTGCATCATATGCGACCTGAATCGGGTGGAATCGCGCGGCTGCTACTTCAGGATCTAGGTTCGGGTTCTTGTCGGGGTGGAGCTTGATTGCCAACTTGCGGTATGCCTTCTTGATGTCTGCTTCGCTCGCGTCATGCTTGAGTCCGAGGGTATCAAAGTATCCCGATATCGTTGCGCCCGCGGAGCTGCTCATCTTGCCAAAGCGTTGCTCAGGACTATCAACCTCTGCAAGGAAAGAATGGAAGTAACGGACGTGGTGTCAGGAGAAACTGAGCCTGTTGGACAGATCTACGAGTATGTACGAGTTTGGAAAGTGAGCATCATTCCTGGAATATTGGTAATAAAAAGTCCAGAATTTGCCATGGAAATCTGCAGCATGGATGTCCCAAACGCAACCCAACTGCTATCCTGGACTTGAGGAGCTCAGACCACATGTCCTACTACTTCTGCATCGTCGGCACGCGGGACAATCCCGTCTACGAGGCCGAACTGGCGCCCAAGCCCAGTGGGAACACCTCGCTGGCGGAAGGGAGGGGGCTCGGCTTCGGCAGGTACAATGACAGACATGTGCTGCAGATGATTGCGCACAGTGCTCTCGACGTGGTCGAAGATGTCCAGTTTTCCAACGGAGCCATGTGAGTCGATGAGAGCAGTCACAGGAGGGAGGTATCAAGCTGAGCATGGCATCCTTTTGTGCTTCCTTTGTACTAGGTACCTGAAGGCTGTCGATCGTATCAACGAATGGACGACGTCAACCTTCCTGCTACCAAACAGTTAGTGAGAGACCGAGAACCCGCTGCGCTGTCTGGCTGAGTTACTGATGCACAACCCTTGCGCTTTCTTGCAGATGTCAAGTTCATGATTCTACACGAGCACAAGCATGACGATGGGATCAGGAACTTTTTCCTCGATGTCTGGGAGCACTACGTGAAAGTGAGAACATGAAAACGTCTGTGCCGAGTCTACCAGCATTCACCTGAAGTTCTTTCCTCCCAACAGCTCTCCATCAACCCATTCCACGACCTGAACGCGCCCATCCGGAGCGCAAGCTTCGACAATCGCGTGCGACAGAGTGCACGGAAACACTTGTAAACTAGCATCGTCATGAGAAAACAACTTGCAGCAACGCAGAATTTGATGCCAAAGGGCCTGCGTAAAGGTGATCGGGATCTGACCCACGCCAGAAGAACGTGCGATGCACTGCTGCAATGCGAGATCGTCAGAGCACTCTCACTTGAGCCCTGAAGTATGTGGACCATGGGTCGTCAGCGGACGGTGTGCATCTTGAAGAGCAATCTATGTCATTGAGGGCGACAGTCTCATGCCCGACTAATATACCCCAGGACCCGGATTCGCTCCCAAGCCTTCAAATTCCGGCGCCTTGGAGATTTCAGGCAGTTTGGCTGTTTCCGTCTTGTTCCCTGGCCCACCGCATCCACAGTCGTACGTCTCGTCGAGCTTGCTGCAGTCGAATTGCGGCTTGTTCAGCTTTTCGTTCACCCGATTGTGCACGCTGCAGAGCCACAGGCTGGCGGACATCCGTGAGCTTGTCTGCGGCGGTAGTTCCTGGAGCAGCTGCTGGAAATGTGAAGCACATTCAGCGCATGGGTAGAGGCGGGAGAAGGACTGGAAAAAGCTGCTAAGCGTGTCTCGGTCCTCTTGCGTTGGTCTGTCTGGGAATCGGAGAGTCATGGTGTGCAGAAACTTCCAAGTCGACCGCCCGAGCTCGGCCCGCAGCGTCGCATTGTCCATCTTCTGCATGATCGGTGGTTTGGGCTTGGGCGCTGGGCCGATCAGGGGCCCCGACTGGACGGCCTTGAGCGCAGCTTTGGCGTCTTCGCCCAACGCATTCACGCCTTCCTTGATGCTGCCCCAGCTGTTCTTGAGAATGTCATCCAGATGCGTCAAGGAACCGGGCAGTCGCCAGCTCTGGGCGTCTTCCGCCGATGCAGGTGGTAGCGGATCTGCGCCGTTGCCCTGCGATAGTGCTGGTTGAGCCCCGTCCTTGCCTCCCATCGGCTCCAGGCTATCCTTGTCTGCGCCAGGCTTGAGAGAGTCCACAGTGTACCTGTACAAATGTCGCCGGCATGGAATAGATCAGTATTTAAGATGGGGCATCTTCTTAGACGAGCGCGCATGAGTACTGACCATTGGCCCGTCCGAGGATCTCTGACCAGCTTTGGCGATGTGTGCGTTGAGGAGAGGTACAGCAGTGTCGGGACGATGAGTAGTAATGCGCAACAAACAAAGAGCTGACAGAAGCGCGAGGAGCTGGGTTTCCGGGTACGCATGCTTGTGGATGATCTCCCGCACAGATGATCAAGTTCCAGGGGAGAAGAGATCAATAGAGAGTGTCGCTAATGATGAGACGTCGTCGATTTGCGAGGTTGACTGAGCTGGGGGGGTTGTCACGGTGTTGGTGGACGCGGGCTACAAACGTGCTCTCCACCCAGCTTGCTCCTCACACCCTGGCCTCCAGTCTGGCTCACACCTTTCCTCGTCTCTGGAACCGCTTCAGACACCTTCACACGGAGGACAAGCAGGCAGGCAGGCAGGCAGGCAGGCAGGACAGACAGGACAGCCGAACCCCCCTCCTTTCCAAGCAATCAGATGCATTTCGCAAAAGAGAGGAAACAGAGTAGATATGTGGTTTTTGGTTTGCATTTATACGAGGACCCGCTTCAGAGGTTTTCCTTGGAATGATGATGATGATGATGCTGAGAGAGCGAAGAAGGTCAAGGTCATGGAGCGCTCGACAGTGATCAACAACAGCTTCGTCGCAGATCTTGTGATGGTGTTCCGTCAGTGCGACAGGTTCCCGAGACTGAGAAATCTTGACACCAAGGGAGTGGTGGGACACGTCGCAGCCAGAATCGCAGGGCCAAGAGGATACGGAGAACAAGGCAAGAATCAAACTCGATCGCTCATCCGCTCTTCCACTTGGACTGCTCAGTGAATCGGCTTTGTCGCTGAGGACCAGCCGAGCCATTGCTGGCGCCAGCAGCTCCGTTGGCACCGTTCGCACCAGCTCCGCCAGCTGCGCCGTTTGCACCGTAGTGCGGCGAGGTCGGCGACATCCGAGGACTCGTAGGCGAGTACTGCGGACTGGCAGGAGAGTACTGCGGACTCGTCGGTGAGTACGCCGGCGAGGCGGGAGAGTACTGCGGGCTCGTGGGAGAGTACTGGGGACTGGTCGGCGAATACTGTGGGCTGGTCGGAGAGTATCGCGGCGAAGTCCCGTTTGCACCTGTACCTGCATTGAAACGCGGAGAAGCCGGCGAATACGCAGGCGAGGCAGGACTGCAGGAACACCACTCAAGGGCTCTATCAGCCAAAACAGGATCAAGAAAGAGTCAGTTTTCTGCAGGGAAATCACGTACCTGTATTGTGGACTTGTGGGACTGTATGCAGGGCTAGTTGGACTAGCTCCCGCAGCGCGTCGCCCTGCCGCACCATTGTAGCTCGGACTCGCAGGAGAGTACTGCGGAGATGTGGGCGAGTATTGTGGACTGGTGGGCGAATACTGTGGCGACGATGGTGAGTAGTTTGCCCTTGGACTTGTTGGACTGTAAGTCGGGCTCGTGGGGCTGTACTGAGGGGACGATGGAGAGTACGCCTTGGGACTCGACGGCGAGTAATTGGGACTCGCAGGACTGAACGAGGGAGACGTGGGCGAGAACGTCGGCGACGTAGGCATGTATCCGGGCGATGTCGCAAAGTTGAGTCCAGGTGAAGTTGGGCTGTAGCGAGGTGAGGTGGTAGGCAAGCCACCGGTCAAGAATGGGCTCGTCATGTACGCCGCTGCCGGGCTGACTGGAGAGTAGCCCGCAGGTGATTGTGGCGAGTAGTGCAAGCTTCCTCCTGGACTGGAACCACCCCGCATGGGCGACATTCCGAAAGGCAGGCCAATATCCGCAGGATCGGCGCTGTAGGTCTGCAGCGGCGACCAGTTTCCGACATTGGCTCCCTCGTCGGTACCGTACACCGACTGCGCCTGCATGTACGGTGTCATCATTCCGCCTGGCGTCTTGCTGCCCGTAGGGTCTAGACGTAAAGCCATCGCCGCTTGTTGAGGCAGACGGTGATCGATCACGACATCCTTGACCATCTCCACGTCCAGCTTGACATCGAATGCACCTGTGCCCATGGGCGCTATCTGACCGAGCAACACGTTCTCGGCAACACCACGGCAGTCATCGTAGTCACCCATCGCGGCTGCTTCCACCAAGATCTCCACGGTCTCCTCGAACGAGCATCGCATGAGAGCACCTGCGTTCGTGCGGTTGATACCGTGACGAGTAATGGCCATCATCGTGCCCTGACTAGTCATGATGTCGACCAGCATCGCCAGATGGCGGTAGTTGACGTAAGAACCATCGAACTCGATGACTGCTCGCATCTCACGAAGGAGTGACGCACGCGCTGCCTCGATACCGAAGGTCTTGAAGATCTCCACGCAGTTGTTCGACAGCGTTCGGGCAGCATCAACGCCCTCAAGAGCCAGCACGTCCTTCAGATTGGAGCCATCCGTCTCCAGAACCCATTCCTTGACATTCTCCCACTTGCCTGTCACCTCGTTGATCTTCTGATGCGTCTTGTCCTGATGTACGATGAAAGCCTTCTTTATGTTGGTGATACCCTTCAGATCTATGTCTGCCAGCATCTCCTTCGCAAGGGTGCGCAGGAAGTCGTCGTCCGCTTGATCCGGCTCCTTGTCTGGGTCATTGTCAACTATTCGAATACGCAGCACGAGCTCTTCGGCGTTGTCTTCGGAGTGCATCACGAAGATGTCATTTCCGAAGGTGTCCGTCAGTTTGCTCGCAACCTCCGCCATGTTCAAACCCTTATCCAACATCTGCGCTCGATTGAGCGTGATACGCAGCAGCCATGGTGACTGACGCTCCAATGTCGCTTCGACTTCGTCATCGGGAATCGCAAAGAACGCCTCCACAAAGTCCTTGTCGGCGTCGATTATGGTGGCACTTGGGTCAGGATCGTAGAAGATCTCGACCGCAGACGCCACTGTAGAGAGCTTGGTGTGCGTGAGCTTGGTCTGGATTTGCTTGGCTCCGTGCTCAGTCTCGTTGTATGGCTTTTGCATGTAGACAGTCAACGAAGGCGTCTTGACGTTTTCGGCGCAGTTGATGATCTCCTTCAGACGCGGCACACCGAGGGTAACGTTCTTGGACGACACACCGGCGTAGTGGAATGTGTTGAGCGTCATCTGCGTCGCGGGTTCTCCAATACTTTGCGCCGCCAAGCAACCGCACATTTCTCCCGGATGCGCCACCGACTTTGCGAATTGAGTCTCAATCTCACCCAAGATCCACTCAAAGGCAGCCTTGTTGATCCTGAGCGATTCGATCACGTGCTTGGACGCGAGGAACGCGCGCAAGTGGATGCTGAATAGCAGCGTCGCGTTGTGTTGAGCAGCAATACTGATGGGGTCGCTGCCACGGATGACGTGGAGTCTGCTGAGCGTTTCCCGTACGCCTTCGATGATTTCGGCAGGTGACAAGTCGCTCGGCTTGCGGCTGTCAATGTGGAACTGCTGCCGCGCATTCATGATCAGGCGGGACACGTTCAAGGGCAGCATCACCTCGTTGCGCTCGTGCTTGAAGATTTCTCGACGCAGGGTCTCGCGATCCTTCTCAAGCTGGGTGAATTCGTCGTCCAGCAAATCCTGCAATTCTTGCGACCAGTCGGACAGTCCTGGTTGCAGTGTGCCCTTCTTGTAGCCGCCTTCGTGCAAGTCGACTCTGAATCGCTTCCGGAAGTCCGCATCGCTCAGCTGATGGGTGATCAAATACTGCCGCTCCACCATCGCGCCGTCCAAGCCATCCTCGCCGTATGCGAATTGCACAATGCTGTTCGTCGAGTTTCGCACTGTGCCATCGTAGCAGACCATCACATCTTCCAGCGCCTTGATCAATCTGCGCTGGATATAACCAGTCTCAGCCGTCTTGACCGCAGTGTCGATTAGTCCTTCGCGACCTGCCATGGCGTGGAAGAAGAACTCTTGCGCGGTCAGACCACGGAGGTACGAGTTCTCGACAAAGCCTCGGCTTTCGGGACTGAAGTCATCCTTGGTAAAGTGTGGCAACGTCCGGTAGCGGAAGCCGAAAGGAATACGTTTTCCCTCCACGATTTGCTGACCGACACAGGCTGACATCTGCGAGATGTTGATGAACGAACCCTTCGAACCAGCAGCTACCATCTGCTTGACGTTGTTCCAATCGGGCAACATCTTGGACGCCTCCGTACCGACAGTGTCACGAGCTTGATTCAGGGTTCTGTTGGTGAGAGATTCGAAAGACTCTCTGATCGTCATACCCGTCTCGGCCCTGAGGTTCGCAAAGCGTGCCGATTGAATGAGAGTGTCGACAGCAGCTTTGGCATCGGCAATCGTCTGGGTGATGAAGGACGAAGTTCCCTTATCGGCGACAGTATCTCCTATACCTATGCTGAAGCCGTTGTGCAGCAGCCAATAGTTGACAACGCGCTGTGTACCTCCGAAGAAGTCTCGGCAGACTACCGGTCCCTTCTCTCGGAAAATGACGTGTATCAGTCCTCCCGCTGACGCACCGACGACCTGCTTCTTGATGACACCGTAGAGAATCTCGCCGTTCTCGATGTGGACACCATCATCGGTGACATTGTTGGTCTCCGGATTTGGAGGCTTGCCTTGGAACACATTGATTCCCTTGGGAATGCACATGCTCAAGATTTGCTTTCCGGACCAGTATGGCTTTGGCTTGAGGACGCAAGGCATTGGGACAACGCCATCCCATTCAGGGACCCAAAGCAGAATGTTTTGGACTTGGGTGAAGTCCAGTAGACTGTCTCGGAGGGTAAACTTGCGGATACCACAAAGAGTGTCTTGCACAATGCCCATGACAGGCTTGTTTGCTTGAGGAGACACAATCTGTCGTGCGACCCAGGCGATTTGGCTCAGCTCGGCTCGCGTCTCCTCACTCTGAGGTACGTGCCTGAGTACAAAGAATGGTGGGACAGTCAATCCCATTCCAAAGCCCACCTGCCTGACCAGGTCGAGCACTTACAAATTCATCTCATCTCCGTCGAAGTCGGCGTTATAAGGAGGGGTGACGGAAAGGTTGAGGCGGAAGGTGGAATAATTCATAATTTTGACCCGGTGGCACATCATGCTCATCTTGTGAAGCGATGGCTGCCGGTTGAAGAGGATAAAATCGCCGTTCTTGAGATGGCGTTCGACGATCCAGCCGAATTGTAGCGCGAGCTCAGCATCTTGCTTCCGGTACTTGAGATCGATACGTTCGCCTGTGTCACGAACCACATAGCGAGCACCAGGATCGCCGTTCGGGCCGTTCCGAACCAGTTGTTGTAGATATGAGATATTGTATGGGGTAACTGGACAAAGGTATCCACGAATATGTGAGAAGCACTCAAATCGCAGATGTGAAACTGGTGATGCTCACCTCTTTCGGGGTAAGTCAGATTTCTTGCAATGCTTTTTGGTACACCGACCTCGTCCAGCTCGAGGTTGGGATCTCCTGTAATGACAGTACGGGCGGAGAAGTCGACACGCTTTCCCATGAGGTTACCACGAAGTCGACCTTCCTTGCCCTTCAAACGTGAACGGATCGACTTGATAGGTCGTCCACTCTTTTGCATCGCCTGCGGTATGCCGGCAATGTCATTGTCCATGTATGTGGCCACATGGAACTGTGTAGAGTAGGGATGGATTAATGTAGAGATCAGCAGCAGCCTCCCGAGCCTCAGAACGCAGAGTTTGGCTCACCTGAACCAAGTTTTCATAGTCGGCCATCAAATGCGGGGGCACACCCTCCCGCTCCAGTTGGCGCAGACTATTGTTTGCCTTGATGATCTCGGCAAGTTTGTACGTGAGATCGTCCTCTCCTTTCCCCATTCCACCCTCCACGATGCCAGGTCGCACCGGTGGTGGAGGTATGGGCAGGACAGTAATGATCATCCAGTCGGGTCGCGCATGCTCCTCGGACAAGCCCAGCAGCTCGATGTCTTCGGAGGACATCTTCTTGAGAATCTGGTAGGCCTCCGAGGCCGGAAGTAGCTTCTTCTCGACCTGACCCTTTGTCCCAGCCTCTTGATCCTCGTCCTCCTTTGTCTTCTTCCACTGAGTGAACAGCTTGAGACCGTCCTTGCGGATGGCTGGCTGGAGATGACCGCATCCACCGTGGCCGACGAGGTTGTCACCATCGTCATTGAATTCGAGATCGTCATCATCGCGGATCGGATCAGCCTCACAGACAGTCTTCTTGCTGCAGTGCTCCCACACACGTTGAAACCGCTTCTTGCGCATGCGATTACCCTTGGTGGAAGAGATGATCGACGCAAAGATCGGATCGGTGTGCTGCGTAGCAAGAGATCGGACCAAGCATGTCAGCACCACCTCATCGGTGGCCGAGCTTCGGAAATGGGAGATGACCTACCACATCACTCTTCAACTTTCCGCAGTGAGTGCAGACACACTCCAAAATCTTCTTGACCTTTCCAATGAAACCAATGTGGTATACCGGGCGGGCCAGATCGAGGTATCCAAAGTGGCCCGGACATTCAGCCATGCCTTCACCGCAGGTTTGGCACTTGAAGTTGCGATCGATGGTGCCGAGACGCATATCGGACAGACCGCCAACTTTGGGACGTCGGGTCGTTTCCTCGATGGTCTCTGGGTATTCGATTTTGCATACTGCGAAAGCCCGCTGTTGAACAAGGAATGTGACATGCGACAAGGTGGTGTTGAGGTGACAGGGAGGGGGACAGGGAGAGGAGAGCGATGAGAACTGGGATGCAATGACAGCAGCATAGGCTGGAGGCCACGTTGACTTACGATCTCTGTGTGGATGGAAAAGGAAGCAAGGATGCATCCATGCGCGACGTTGATCGAACATCCAGACAGAGAAAGTGTGGTAAGAGGGGATAAGCAGGGAGAGTGTAAGCTCTTCCATTCGCATCAATCAGATACAAGCGACTGTGGACGGCTCGGCCCAGTCGATTGCATCCTTGTGATTCAGAAAACAAGCTGCTCACCCTCAGGACTGCACACACCGAACTGCACCTCTCGCACAGGGCGGAGAGGAGCCTTTGACTCAGCGAAACGATATCCAGCCGACATCTTCGGAGAGTCGAGAGTGGATGCGCAAGGCTGGTTCGGGGCGCGTCAAGATGCAGCTCTGGATCGAGATTCAGGCGGATGCCAAGGGAATGCCGATCGGCAGGCGAGTGAACCGGGTGGTGAAAAAGGTATACGAGCCGAGAAGGAGATATTCAGCAGCTGATCGGGAGCAGAAGAGAAAGGAAGAGGAGAGATGTGCCGAAGGGGGGTATCGGTGAGAATCTTTATCCTAGGACTCGATCGAGCAGTGAAGCGGACGAGAACGATACGTGGATTGAAAGATCGACCGTGGTCCGCTGAATGCCTCTGAAGCGGGTGGTGGATGTCGAAAAGGAGGGACTTTGCCAGAGCCGATCGACGTGCCGGAGTCGACTACTTCGATGGTGTCCGCGTGGTGTCCGGTGTTCCCTCTCGAATCCAGTATCCGTGACAGAATGGGGGACCTCTTGGACGTTGGAAGCAGATGGTGGCACGCGAGCTCGAGGAGGAGGTGCGCGAGCTGAGCATCAAGACGGGCAAAGAACAAAGCCAGCCAGCCAGCCAGGCCTGCGCTCTCGAGAAGCGCGTCTGCCTCTCTCTTCCCGCCTCGGCTCACTCCGGACCGGACATCCGATTGAGTCATCACGTGACCAAGAAGCCGCGTCCACTCACTTCAACCCGTCGCTCGCAAGGGCCACCTTCAACATCATCATCTTGACCAACTCCAGCACCAGCATCGCATACATTCAGCAAGGATGAGCACGACAGAGAAGAAGCAAGAGGCCGACTTCACGTCGGAAGTCGACACCCTCCTCCCGCAAGCAAGGGAGCTGGCACAGGGCGGGAATGTCAAGGAGGCGCTCGAGCGCATCGCAGCTCTCGAGAAGAAGGCTCGCAATGTGAGTTAAAGAGAGCATGTCGCTGTATGCTTCCGTGTGTTTCAATGCTGAACCGTGTCTGGCTTGCGACATAGGCTGCCGATCTCTTGAGTACTACGAGACTACTTCTTTCTTCGGTCCTGATTGTCAGACTGTTCCCATCGGCCCAAGAAACTGACATCGACTTGTTGTCCGACACCATCAATGGACTCAGCAAGAAGCACGGCCAGCTCAAGCAGGCCATCACACGTATGGTGCAGCTCGCCATGGCCTTCTTGAGCGCGCCCGTCGACCCAAGCGCGCCATCCACCTCCGCAGCCGCAGCTGAGACAACGGTGGACGTCAAGATGGAAGAGTCTGAATCCAAGAAAACTGACGAGAAGGATGGCAAGGAGAAGGAGGTTGGGAAGAAGGGAAAGAAGTCGACTCTGGCGGAAGTCATTGACCCAAATGCGAACAGAGACGGGCAGCTGGCGGAGCAAGTATCGACACTCTTGGACGAAGGCAAGCGGATTGGAGACACTGGAATCACTCCCGAGGCACGCATGAAGCTGATCCAAACCCTGCGGACT
The DNA here is from genome assembly GCA_001006505.1 of Tilletia horrida. NCBI lineage: Eukaryota > Fungi > Basidiomycota > Exobasidiomycetes > Tilletiales > Tilletiaceae > Tilletia > Tilletia horrida. Next base: position 43,274 of record LAXH01000069.1, read on the forward strand.
GTAACGGAGGGCAAGATTTTCGTCGAGGTGGAGCGGGCGCGCGTCACGCTCATGTACTCGAACATCCTGGTTTCCCAAGGCAAAATCTCCGAGGCAGCGGACGCGCTGGGCGAGCTCGCCGTAGAAACCTTTGGCTCGATGGACCGACGCGAGAAGACCGAGTTCATCCTCGAGCAGATGCGACTCAACCTTGAACGCTCAGATTACACACGCACCAATGTCCTCTCGCGCAAGATCAACACCAAGTTCTTCGACGATGAGAAGCAGCACGATCTCAAGCTCCAGTTTTACGATCTGATGATCAGATACGCCTTGCACGAGAAGAAGTTCCTCGACGTGTGCAAGTACAACCGCGAAATATATGCTACGCCAAGAGTTCGCGATGATCCACCAAGGGCCGCGGAGGTACTCAAGAACGTCGTCGTGTTCCTGGTCCTCAGTCCTTACGACAACGAGCAATCAGACCTGATGGCGAGAGTGGAACAGACAGACGGACTGGACCGAGTGGTAGAGTATCGGAACCTGCTCAAGTGCTTCACTACACCTGAACTTATGCGGTGGCCAGGGATCGAGACACTGTACGGCCCCACTCTGCGGTCGACCGACATCTTTGCCCAGGCCGATGAGGAAGGCGAGAAGCGGTGGGAGGAGCTACACAAGCGAGTGGTTGAACACGTGAGTAACAATTGAGACTTGTAGTGCGTCTTCGAAAATGTCAGGTGGGTGCTGAACATGCGTCTGCTGTACAATGCAGAACATCCGTGTGGTCTCCAAGTACTACACCCGTATCACTCTGCCGCGCCTGTCGCAACTACTGGATCTACCTCAAGCACAAGCAGAATCGAGTCTGGCCAAGCTCGTGTCCTCCGGAATTGTCTACGCCAAGATCGACCGGCCAGCTGGGATCGTCAACTTTGAGCGCAAGCGGACGCATGAAGACGTGCTGAACGCCTGGAGTCGGGATATGGAGAAGCTTCTTGATCTGGTGGAACGGACAAACCATCTGGTAGCGCGTGAGATGAGCATCCAAAGGGCGGGCCTGTTGCCGGGCGCATCTCAAGCGCCGGCCGCTGCCGCTGGAGAAACCACGACAGCCGCATAGTTATATAGCATGCGCAATCAATGCTCATCTCCATGTGATAGACCGTGTACGGAAGCCATCGAGCCTGGCAAATGGGAAGATCCTTGCTGAGAGAGGTCGTTTCTTCTGGCTGCCGCGGTCAGCTGGATCGTTGCGCAACGAATTTTTGCTGGAAGGAAACAAAGGAAGGTTGAGACTTGGTTGTGAAGGACGAGCTGCAGTACTCGTACTCATAGATTCACAACCTGCATGGCCATTGGCATCCTACGCTCAGGCAAAGATGAGGTCGGCATTGGCAGTATCGCATGCTGCACGCGGCCTGCTCGACGCGCCTGTGTGGTCACGGTCCTTTGCTGCAGCGGGCCCGAGCAGGTTAGCTCTCCCGAATGCATGCGCCGCCGACGCACGCAGATGGAGCACATCAAAGGCTGCCGACGGCCCTGAGACGGAGGTAAAAGTGGTCAAAAGACGAGGAAGACCACCGCGCTCGACGACGGAAGCAAAGGCCTCCTCGGATAAGGAATCTGCAGAGCCGCCAGAAAGACCGCGAAGACGAGCGAGTGCCAAGACAGCTGGGTCCAGCACCAGCGCTACCTCGACCCGATCCAAGGCCGAACCAAAAACATCGGCTCAGAAGGGAAGGAAGTCAGGCTCGTTGATGCACTCTGATGTGCTCGATCATTCACATCTACCTCCTTACGAAGAATGGGATGAAATATTCCCAGTCAGGCGTGCCTTTGGAGGTCATCGGTACTTCATTTCGAACCGGAATACTGCCAGAGAAGTGGCTGCCTCTCTTGGAATTGATAAGCTTGCCGCCAAAGGCGTCAAGACGACGGTGATTGAAGCATATCCAGGTGTGTGTCTAGCTCATCCACCCACCGTGTTGCTGTCATCAGCTCTTTTCTTACTCTTGAATGCCCGCCCTTGTCTGATTAGGCCCCGGTATCATTACACGAGAGTTGCTCCAAAATCCGAATGTCGAGAAAGTCATCGTCCTGGAAGATACCGCAGCACATCTCAAGTGGCTAGATGTGAGTTCGGCCCTATCTAACGTGTGATGCTAGAGCGCCGATGAGCTGATGAGATGTTTGAGATCGGTCCCATATTCCCACAGGTTTTGAAGGAAGACCCTGAACTCGGTCCAAAGCTGGTGATCATCCGGGCATCAGGTTATTCCTGGCCCTCTTATAACAAGATTATCGATGGCGGGCATCTCGACCACCTAAAGGATAGAATATGGAATCTCCCGTGCCAGCAGGACCAGAGAGAGGGACTGACCGATGAGACGGGCTGGCAAGGTAAGAGGGTGACGAGAGCGCCCTGCAAGTGCGAAACGATGCTGTGCTGACTGAGAGTCCCCGACCGCTGGTACCTCTAGAACCATCACCCCTGCTCTTCTTTGGACAACTACCTACGAGTGTATACGGTGACCAGCTGTATGCACAGATCATATTTGCTATTGCGGCGAAGCGCTGGCTCTTCCGATTCACACGGCTGCGCATGGCCTTCACCATGAACAAGGCCATCTTGGGGGTAAGTTGTCATGTTGAGACCCGGTACAGGTCTGAGCTAGCTACGCTTGCCAGGTGGAACATATTCGCTGAACTTTGCATTCCGTGTGCAGCGTATCACCTCGAAGCCGGACTCGAGGGATTTCACCAGAGTGCCTCTGGCAACTCAGTGCATGACCGATTTCATACCGACGCGGCGCCTATCAGGTCCAAACGCGTTTGAGCCGTGGGCTGCTCACTGCTTCCCCACACGTCAGCCAATTGGCGCACGTCTGCTCCTCAGCAAGAACATCATACCAGCGGCAAATGTGCCCAAGGCGACGACCAAACTTGGGATCGGTCTCATCTCGTTGGAGCCCAAGAACAACCTCGGCTTCACAGCAGAGACGTTTGAAGTCTTTGAGTATCTGACGAGGAATCTGTTCGTCACCAAATCGCAAAGCATCTCAACCTCCATGAAGTAAGGCTATTCTTCAGACTCGTGCCGGTGGTACAGGTAGAAGTGAACTGACGAGCATTCGCGCTTCTTATCTGCAGGCGAATAGCACCAGGTGCCGCCAACGTTCTGACCATGCTCAACAAGCGTGGAGAACCGGACGAACAGATCGACCCGGAGCAGGCGGTGCACTCGCTCACCCCTGCCCAGTGGGCCGGACTGAGCAGGATGTTCTACCTGTGGCCGTTCAAACCAAATGTGAGTTGTCCCTGAGTTCTGCAGAAGGCTTCACAGCAGCCTTCCCGCTGACGATGAGATGATTCACATCAGGTCATGCTGGAGAGCGGACGACCGACCGGAACCAGTACAGAGGAGCACCATTTAGGACTTTGATCGCACCCGATACCCGTCCGACCTTGTCTCTCTATCGAAGGGAAGATTACCTTTGCAATCCTTACATGGTGCTTGACCTCGTCGAAGCCGCATATCTGGTGGTGAGTATATGTGAGTCTTGCAGATGGATTTAGCCCTTCGAGGTGAGCGGGACGTCTCTTCAAAGACGATGGAAAGGATCACTATGGATATCCAACTACAAGCAAAACAGCTTAAAGTAAAAACTGATATGATACATTAAAACAGCAGAAAGCGCCCTGTCCTACAAATTGATGATCCTAACCTGAGCCGTCACACATCCGATCTGGCCCCAATAGTCTCGTCCCCGGACCGAGACCCAATACATGCCGTTACGCAAGGTTCGGGTGTCCCAGCTGCCTCGGATGTCAGGTTCGCCCCTGAGCGTGCGCGTGGGGGCGTATACGAGCGTGCGTGCCTTTTCGTCAAATTGAGAGCTCATTGTCTCTCGAGCCCATGAGAACGCGCCGTGTTTAAAGGAAGGGACGTAGTATGCGAAGAGCTTGTCATAAGCGGATGCTGTCGAATTCCAGAAGCGAGGGAACTGAAAGAGACCGAGGCAAGAGCACAGTCAGTCAGCGTGCCTGCAGCGAGAGGGGGTGGGGGGAAGTCTGGTGTTTCCCAAATTCCTCCAGGCCCTGCGGTACTCACCTTGCTATGCTGGAAGCTGATCCTGTACCTCACGTTTGGATCCTTGCTCTCATCAGCGCACTGGTCTTTCCGGTAGCCACCTTCCGGGTTTCCCGGCCCTACCGGCCAGACCGCCCAATCGAGCGCGTACAAGGAGATCGCATCCATGCCATCACCAGGATTCCCCGGAGCCTCCAGGAAGGCGTCGAAGACGACCAAGATCTCGACATTGCCGCTCAAGACGGGCTTGACCACGTCGTCGCTGGACACTCGTGCCAGAGGAGGAGCCGATGGACTCGACACTGGCTGAGCGAAGAACAGGGCTGATGGATCTGCATAAGGCTGGGTATGGGAGGGAAGGGCGGGCTTCAGCACAATCTAGCTCCACTTGGGCCGATCAGAATCCATGCTCACCGGGACATTGGAGAAGTACGTGCCTTCGCTGAGGAGATGCACAGGGTTGAAGTATTCCCAGCCATCAGCTGTGGTAAGGCATCAATGTTAGATCAGTCTATGAATATGCTTCGCGGATGTCGGGCTCTACTGACTATAAGCTGGCTGCCACTCCGACCAGTCTGGGTTGGGACGGGCAACATTTACAAGTAGCGAACGGAATCGGAATGGATATTTCGGCGTGCCTTTGCTGGGCTTTTCCAACGGCGGATCAGCGGGAGGCAGCCGGACGGGAGGCGCAGGCTGCAGGTTTGACCGCCGGATTGAGCCCAGGACGTGGCCTTGAGGGACAAGATCTCCGGGTTGGACAGTGATGGTGTGCTTGGCGAGACGGAAGAGCTGCCAAACGAATCCCCACTCGTCACGAATCTGATGGGCAAGGTAGGAGCATGAGGAGAAGCCAGTATAAGAGGCGCGATGAGGGCATGTACAGCAACTCACCATGACTACCCAGCCCTTTTCGTCGTTCTCTGGCGCTGGAGGTTTCGCTCTTCGGAATGTGCTGACCCAGACCACCTCACCCCCGACAGGCGCATGTACCGCTTCCAGTTCCTCGTCGATGCCTACTCGGGGTATTCTGATCGATATTCCGGCAGCCCTGATCCCCAGAGAGTGCTAAGTCAGGAGAGGAGTGTTCCTGAAAGCTTGCTGGTGCGTCAAGTGTGGACATACCAGTATGCATCCTGAATGTCGACGCCTTGTAGCTCGTCGCCTTCTTCAAAGTGTGAGGCTTTTGGTAGGAAAGGATCGTGAAACACTGTCCAGGAAAGCAGCAACGGAATGATTTAGCGTTCCAATTGTGCCTTGAGCATGGTGCAAAATCAATCGATAACTCACGTCCTGACAGTTTGTTGGGCTCGAATCCGCTCCATGCCTTGCCGCCTTCTGGAGCCAGGGGCCATGATGCTCGCTTATACCGCAGGTGTCCGACCCACCAGCTCCTGGATACGGTCTCCTTCTTCTCGTTCACATTTGGTTTGCTCCCATGTGGTTTGACTGCATCGACGGTGATGGTGAAGGTGAACGAGAGAAGCTCGTCCTGCTCCTCCTTCTGACCCTCGGTCTGAGCTAATAGCGAGGCAAAAGCGCCACACCTTCTGGGATCGAATATGGCCTCCCCTAAGCCAGCTTCCGCGACGTCGCTGAGCTGGCACACAGCTTCGCCGTGTGTTCCCGCGGCGCCTGCTTGAGCTGCCAGGTCGTCCTTCTCACACGCCTCGATTCCTCCCACAGGATACCCATCTTGGCTGGTTCCGCATCTCAAGTTGACGTCGTCCCAGTTCCTCCTGCGAGGTGCAGATACTCGCAACGAAGCAGTGCGCCAGTTGACAGCTTGTTCGTCAAAGTAGATGGTGATGGGCCCAAGCACGTGAGAAGATGTGTTCCGCCCTGGTTCGACCGTGTTGGAGACGGGACTGTGGGCTCCGTTGACGTAGAGTCCCGCCACGCTCGATCTGAGCAGCGGAAGGTCGTCCTGCGCTGCTGCTCCTGCTACTGCTGATGCCGTCGTCGGTGAGAAGGGTCCGAATGGTAGCTGGTAAGAGTGATCCGATTCTGCTGTATTCGTCAGACTTGGGGTTGCTGCGGCACACCATCCGACGACAAGGAGCGCCGTAGTCAGGCCGGAGCGGGCAGCCATGTTCCCTCTGAGCAGCATCACTGATAGATCAATGTAAAGGCTCAGGGCTGTGCGAACCTTGGAGCTCGATGTCGAGTGGGGGAACGAACGAACGAACGTTCTGTGCTGGTCTGTGCTGACCTGACTGCCGATCCTCCACACTGTTTCCCACGGTGCTCACCACTTGGACGAACAACACTCCCACTTCTCCTCTCTTCTCTCGCTCTGCACTGACTGATGATGAACGCTCACTCTTTCTCCCTCTTAGCTCCTTTGACTGATAGGTAGCCCAGAATGAATACCAGAAATACAACTGGCAGAGCTCCCGCTTTGAGCCCTCTGGCACTGGCAGAAATTCAACTCCAATTCAACCTCGTCCGCACTCAACCAATCGAGGGAGTATATCTCGAACCGGACACTCTCAATCACAGCAGTGAGTCCTGAAGCACAGGGAGACGATCGCAAGAGGCTGTCAGCTACGATCCTGATCAACGCGCTGTCTTCCCAACTCCTTCCAGCATGGCACGGCGTTGTCTTTGTCCGAGAAGGAATCTTCCAAGGAGGCATCTTCCGATTCGACATCGTCTTCCCACCTTCGTTCCCCAAACTCGCACCACAAGTCTTCTTCCCTCCGACCTTGCTACATCCTCTCCTAGACGTAAGCTCCATCTTCCAAACCCCTACAAAAGCCAGCGTCACCTTCTCTGTCTCACAACTATGGTATCTTGATCCCTCCCCGTCTGGGAAATAATCGATAGCCAACAACCGGCCGCTTATCGCTCGCGCTACGGTTCAGCTCGGGCTGGGACGCAAGAACGGCGACCGTACTCGAACTCTTACTCTACCTCAAATCCATCTTTCAGCCTGCCCTCCTCGACCAAGTCACAGAACGGATATCGACCAACATCGAAGTCTTTCGCATGTACCGCGACGACCGGCCGCTCTTTGTCAAACTGGCGAACCAAGCGGTGGCACTGTCAACCTCGGAATCGGCATTGTATGAACGCGGCCAGGCGGCGAGCTATCCAGGGTACGGGAGCGGGACTGCAGATGGCGGCGGTGGCAGCAGTGCAGGCATCTATTTCCATCCAGTGGAAGAGGCAACCATCCGCAAAGAAATCTTCGGGAACGAATAGAGATTCTCTGTTTACGTTCTAGGAACGGGATGGGCAGTAACTGTGATGGAATTTGGAGACACTAGTGACTCGCTGAGACTGTGCAGATGAAGATGACGGCCTCGTGACCAACATGGTAGAAAATAAAGGTGACTTGGCACAGGCGCAGGGATGAACAAGATGGAAAGAGAGGGAGAAAGACGAGAGATACGGAGCGAAGAAGGGGGGGCGGTATGTAAAGAGTTAGTAAAGGCCAAGCAATATATATAGATGTAAGAGAAAGGATTGTCCTAGGAGAGAGTGAAAGCGTGTGGATAGAGAAAGAGGAGGAGAAGAGAGTGCAAGAAGCGTGCAGGGTAAGGGAAAAAGGTAACGTGGTAACGTAGATTCTGATGTCGCGCGTTGGAGACCGGTCGTCTGATTTCGTCCCCCCCCCCTTTCAGACCGAGAACAGGGAAGGATTATCGATGAAGACTGGATGGAGTTGGGGGAAAGTTTCGCATTTCAGTCAGCTTTGTTTAGAAACAGCCATGTGCGGTCTGAAGATTCATGCGTGAACTCACATTCAATGGTCATGGCTTTGCCGCCCATCTGAGCAAATTCACGCGAAGTGTCGGACGATCGCATCAAGGTTGCTGTGATAACACAAGTATCCGTCCGTACCATATCAGAGTTCTCAGTCAGTACCGAGAACGCTTCGAAGAAGGGCAGAACAAGCGCAGAGCAAACTCACGTCCAAAGACTACACCCAGGTTTCTCGAGGACATCCGATTCTCATCGCTGCGCGACTGCACCCGATGCAAGTGCACAATCAAGCACCGCAACGTCCAAAAGTGCACATTTGGCAACTGCGCAATCAGATCCGCCATCCGCTCCATCTTTTGCTCATAGTCGACCCGCATCTCCGCAATCCCGATAAAGGCCTCGTGCAGGTCAAAAGTCAGCAGGGGCACCGGAAGCTCGCGGAAGTAGTTTTTCAGCACCGACGTGATCGCAGAGACGTCGTTGAAGCGGTCCATGTCTTGCAGATCAAAGGGCTGGCCACGCTCGAACAGCTGCGTGATGACCCGGAGCTGGGACGTACCCCCAGACTTGCGGTAGATGCCCTCGTAGTCCATGCCCGACGCTTCGACCGCCGCCACGCACTTCTCGACAATCTCCGGCACCTCCCTGCCTTCCGCACTCGCCTGCTCGACCAGGTCCCGCCCGAACATCGAGGGACCGGCCGGTTCCGTCGGCTCATCGCCCGGGCGCGAGAATGGCTGCAGACAGCTCGTAGGCAGATTCTGCAAGCACTTGTGATGGCAGCTCTGTCCACACAATGCACACCGCACCTCAGTCTGGCCCCACATGTTCTTCTGGCATGCAAAGCAGCGGATCGGTCGGAGTATGTTGAAAGGCTGGAACAGGTGCTCGCGGACGACGATGCCGTCCTGTTGCTGCTGCTGCTGCTGCTGCTGCTGTCCGTTGGCATTCAAGCCTTCGTTCGACCCACCCACGCTCGATCCGCCACCGCCCATCGCAGGGCTGCCGACTCCGGGTCCATGTCCATTCATCCCGCTGGGTGACCCGACCGGCCCGCCGTTCGGCCCCAAGCCGACGTGGCCGTTGGGAACACCATTGGATCCCGAGCCATTCTGATTGCTGCTGTTGCTGTTGCTGTTACTGTTATTCCCGCTTCCTGCGCCTGGAATAGCGGCAGCTATGCCCACACTGACCGTCTTCGCAGACGCCTTCATCCACTTGAACTTCTTGACCACCGGCTGCTCGGCCTTGCCGACCCGCACCGGTCGGGCAATCGCCGTGTTCGAGCCCGAGGACGAAGGATGCATCTGGTTCGGGCCGCCTTGTTGTTGTTGTTGTTGTTGTGCATTTGCCAGCTCGGCTGCGGACGAGATTGAGTTGTGTTGACGATGTTTGGATCCGCCGCCTCCAAAGAATCCATTCGAGGACGAACCGCCTCCAGCCGCACCTTTGACCGATGGCAGCTCCTTCTTGCCCAGCCGCGCCTTGGTCGCAGCAGCAGCCACAGCCATGGCCTCCTGCTGCCTTCCAAGCTCGAGTCGCTTGAGCAGCAGGTTCAGCTGGGCAGATAGCTCCTCATTACGCGCATTCAGCGCCTGACCCTCGTTCACAAAGACGTCGCGGTTATGCCGCAATTCGTCAATCTCGATCAGTAACGAGTCGCGCTCGACAACGAGGTCGTCAATCTCCCTCTTGTACTTCTCCTTGACCGACTCGAGCCGAGAGGCCAGGTTCGATACTGTAACATCTGCGTGTTGTTGGCCGTTGGCGGACGCCTTGGCCCCCGCTGATCCGAGTGGCGATTTGGCAGGTCCAGCCGAGAGCAGAGGCGACAGGAGCGGGTTTGAACTTCCGATCGGGGCCGAGATGGACGCAGGCGGGGAAATCAAGGCCGGCGAGAGACTGTCTTTAAAGTATCCAGACGACGTCGCCGAGGCAGTTGTAGAATCCTTATTCTCCTTCCCTGCCTTGTCCTTCACCTTTTCCTCCTTCTCCTCAGCCTCGTCTTCGTCCCCCTTGCCCTTGGTTGTCGTCGAAGAGGCTCCAGCCGCAGCCGCAGACGCAGAGGGAACACCCGTAGCCGTCAAATGCGCAAGCTCCGCCATCCTCACATCCCGCTCCACTGTCAATTTGGCCAAGCTGCGCTCCATATCAGCGACCATGCTCCGGACATCCTGACTCCGCCTCATGAGCGCCTCGTTGCGCTTCGCCTCGCCCGTGACTGCAGTCAGTTTGGAGGTCTGCTCGGCCAACTTGCGCTTGAGCGCAGCCATCTCGACCTCGGCCTCGTATCTCGCATTGAGCTCGACCTCGAACTTCTGCGACGCAACATTGTACCCGTGTGCTGCCATCCGGCTCGCGCGCTGCAGGAGAGCAAAGCAGACAATGAATCAGTCAATCTCCGAACCCCTCAGGAGTTTAGCATTAGCGCCTGAGATGCCAATGGACGACCTACCTTCATACCGTTGTATTTGCCCTGCATCGACTCCATCTGGTCCCGCGCCTGATCCAACTGAGCCAACAACGCCTCTACAAGATCCGGCTCGAGCTGGATGAGCTCCTTCGCCACCGCCGCCGTCGCAGCAGAAGAAGCGGAGCCACTCCCAGCTCCACCACTCGCATTCGAGCCCGTCGAGCTCTTCCCGCTCCTCAAGTTTGGCATCTTATCCTTGACCCTCTGACTGAGCTTGCGGAGCGGGTACGAGTTCAAGCCCGAAGTCGAGCCCGTCGCCTGATGTCCTCGCCGGGACGTCGTCGTCGTCGCCGCGTCCTTGCCGCCCCCAGACGATGCTCGAAGCGTGCCGTCGCGCGTAAGACTGCTGCCGGAGACACTCGTCGAGGGCGCGCCCTGATCCGCCTCGAGATCCGACTCGGCAGCACTCAGGCTTCCACTTCGGCTGTCTCTCGAAAGGAACCAGGAGCCTGATCCTGCCCGGGGTGGGTGAGAACCACCACCGCCGCTCCCTGTACTGCCGTTCCGTGTGCGCGACATGAGCTTGGCGGCGCTATCTGCGCGCTCGCGTATCCTTTGCTCAGCCTCGGACACTGCGCTGCCCGAGTAGAGCACCGAGGAGGCGGAAGAAGACTTGGCAAACGAAGGTCTCCGACTGCCGATACGTCCGCCCAGGGCAGATGCCGATCTGGATTCTCCTCCTGCCCCTCCCTCTAGATGCTCCATCGTGTCTCCATTGTCATCCGCATTCAGACTGTGCGAATCCGACGTGTTCGAGCGCGAGTGGGTGCGGAGATAGCGCGAGGACGACGATGGATCATCCAGTAACGAGGTCGAGTCGGTGGATTCGTACCCATCAAAGAGCGAGAAGGACTCCATCGAAGCCGACGCGGATGGGATCGAGCCCAGACCTGTGGCCGCCGACTCGGAATCTGCTGCGCCTGCGCCTGCGCCTGATGCCAGCTTGGAAAAGACGGGATACCCTGCGAGCGAGCCTGGCTTGAGCGTCATACGCCGGTCCGCCTCTGCGTCGTCCGCGCCCAACCCATCATCTTCATCATGCTCATCCCGATCAAAAGCAGAGCGGCGCGCAAGCTCGGCGTCCAAGCCGGTGGCTTTGGTCAGGCCCGACGCAGTAGCAGCAGGCTTTGTCGCGGGAGGGATGGTCGCGTCTCCTTCATCGTGCCCAGAGGCAGGCAGGGTGAGAGAGAAGTCGCTATCTTCCGAGCCGAGCTTTCCGATCGAGTCCATAAGGTTGACAAAGTCGGGGTCGTAGAAGGAGTACGTCTTGCTGAGCCGGCCACCACCACTTCCACCTGTTGCGGTGACGTCGAGGCCGCTGATGCCGAGGATGGCGCTGTTTCTGTTCTGCCGGCCGTTGGCAGAGGTGCGGCGCGAGGTGGGAGCGTGATCTGGAGAGGGGGAGAGGGTATTGGTGTTGCTAACTGCGCTGCTACTGCCGGGAGACGAGCCTCGTCGGGTGGTGGACCCATCGTCTTCCGTGGTGGTCCGTAGACTCGAGGGTCGGCTCCCTCTGGAGACAGGTGTGGTATCGATGCGGGGCGAGGTGCTGCGCAAGGATGACGATGAGCCTTGCGGGGGAGTTGAATTTGCTGACGCAGCAGCAGCGGCAGCCGTGGTTGTGATGTGAGCAGGAGCAGAGGAGGGTGGTGAAGGAATGCTATTCGCGCGGGCCGATGCGCTCCTGTTTTTCCTGCCGGAGTCTGCATCTTGAGCGTCCCCTTCCTCAGCAGGGAACAACTTGAGGGAGGGGATTGGTGAAGGATGCGATGGGGAGAGAGACGCCCCTGCGCCGGAATGATTCCTTGTGAGCGAGAGTGGGCGAAGAGGTTTGGACCTCGAGGAGGGAGATGCCGAGCTGGAGGCTTTACCGCCATCGGGTCCCAAGGACAGGGTGGACAGGAGAGGGGATGAAGCTGCTGATGCGACAGAGGCTACGCTTGCCTTCCTATGGCCCGACTTGTCCGCTGGAGATGAGGTTGTCGAAGCGGGTTCCGTGGTTGGTGCGACTGAGGCTGATCTTTCCCTTGGAGCCGATCGAGAGTCTGGCTTGAGGGAGGAAGATGAGGAACTTGGCTTGAGTGTTGCCGAAGTGCCAGACGCAGCAGCGGCAGCAGCGGCCGCCTTTGCTGCTGCTTTTGCCTTTTTGGCTTCTGCATGTCTCTTGCTGCGTTCGACTCGTTGGTGATGACAATCCATGCAGTAGATGCCCTGGGATGTCTTTGCAAAGACGAGTTCCTCGATGCGTTTTGTGCAAACTCGGCAGGTGAAGCAGGATGCGTGGTAGGCTTCGTCTCCGGTGAGGATGGCCTCTTCGAGGATGGGCAGGTGGCAGACCTGGCAGGTGTACGAGCAGTCTGAGCATATAGGATGACCGTCGGAGAGGAGGAGAAGGTCGTCCTGTCCGGTGGTGACCTTGTTGTTGCATTTGGCACAGCGGAAGCAGTCGAGATGCCAGAGCGAGTTGGCAAAGGAGATGAAGGTGCCGGCGTTGGAGGATTCCTCGTCGAGCTCCTGATGACAGCCGCCGCAGACGGGGTCTGGGAGATCAGGCATGGCCGATGCCATCCTTGTCGGTGTTGGTGTCGTATGAGATTCGTACTTGCGCTCGCTGGTTGTTCAGCACGTCGTCCTCGAGGGTGTGTGGTCGTAGGTGGGTCGTAGATCGTTGCCCAGCAGCAGCAGCAGCAGGACGACGACGACGATGAGGAGGGTTGTTGCTTGGGCCTCGTTCTCTCTCACACACGCACGCACTGAACAGAGAGACTGAGAGCTACGAGATGAGAGTCGTTACCAAGTCAGAGAGAGAGAGAGAGGAACACGACTGCCAGTTAACACCTGGACAAACTCGAGGCACAGCTGGGCCACAAGCGGGCGGGGAAAACGCTTTGAAATTGCGTGGTCCAGATTTTCAAAATATTCTCCTTGCCTCACTTCCACCTTACAGCTTGGAGCGCTGCCCAATTTTTGGGAGAAAAGTGGGTCAGAAATTGCCAGCGAGAATAGAGTGAATGCTAATTATCCCACTTCAATGATGGATTGAGCTGACCCTTCAATTAGAAGAACGCCGAGCCTATCTCTCTCTCTCTCTCTCTTCTGCAATCAATGTGCCTTGAAAAGAAGGAGGAGGCAAGGAAGGATGAGCATGATGATCGACGCGAAGAAGAGGGGACCTTGCTGCTGCAAGGAGAGGTGGGTGTTCATCAACTGTGGGCAGTCAAGTCAGGGTTGCTTCCGCTCATCACAGAGAGAACGAACCTCCTGGCTTGAGGATTGAGAATCAATTAATAATATGAGCACACTCTACTCACAAAAGCTTAAAATCACACGCATTTCGGAGCGGAAGCGAGTGTTTAAAAACTCCGATATATCGGCAGCGGATTCGGCCCCATGCTGTGGGAGCCCACGTGACGTGGAATAGCAACTCGATCCGGCAGAGGGCCTCCCTCCACCTTGCGTAATGGAGCATCTCCCATGCATGTGGGTCCCCCTCCCGCCCTTGTCTTCAACATATCAGACTGGAAGGCAGAGACGTTATGTACGCGAGCAGAACAGAGCAAAGAGAGAGATTGGGCAGAGTGCGTGTGTGCATGTTGTATGCAGTCCGAGCAATTGATCAGAGCCAGCCTTGACTTGTGTGCTTTTATGTGAGGAACAGGAAGTGGAGGTCCGAAGGTGGAAACTAGAAAGCATGCGCAAAGTCGACGAAGCTCACACTCTCTCCTTCTGACCAGACCTCGTCATCATCATCCCGTACACCATAACCATCACAGCACACACGCGAGATCGACAAGGAGAAGAGAAGCCAGCGGGATCAAGAAGGAGGCTACGAGGACAGCTGGCAGAAGAAAGAAGACAAAGGAGGAGAGTGAAGCGGGCAATCCTCTGCATTCTTCGCTTTCCTTCCTGCTCTTCGATTCCACGCAACCCGCTTACACTTCAACCATGGACCTCTACTCGATCGCTTTCACCCTGCCCCGTTCCTCGGCATCAGACTCGGTCGGCTCAGCTGCCAACAATGCTGGCTCCACCAATGCCGCCTTCCAGCTTTCCGATCCAGCCGCAGCAGCGGCAGCGGGTCAGCACCCCGCTGCCGAACAAGCACAGTCCCAGCAGCAGAGCGAGTCCCAACAGCAGCAGCAGTCACAGGAACCAACAAGATCAACAACTACTTCTCCAGCTCCTGTACAATCCTTCTCCAACCTCGTAGCCCAGCACCAGCGCCATCTCGCCTCCTCTCTCGGAAGAATCGGCTCCATGCGCTCCCGCTTCCCTCCCTCCATCAAGGGCTTCACCTCGGCCTTCAGCAGCGGAGGCTTCTCCTCCTCCTCCAAGCGCGCAGCCACCGAACGCATCGTCGAGGCCGCAAGCAAGACCGAGGCAGAGGCCGAAGCAGAAGCAGAGCGCGATCGAGAAAAGGATCGCCAACAGATGCTCGAAAAGCAGCAGCAGCAGCAGCAGCAGCAAGCACAGCAGTCGGACAGCGAAGACCAGCTGCGCTCCATTACACCTGGCCCAGCTTCGTCCAAGAAGCACGGCTTCACAGCCACTTTCAAGAAGGCCAGCAGTAAAGCAGCTGCAGCGGCCGCAGCAGCGCATTCATCTTCCGCCAATCAACCCTCCAATACACCTGTTACTTCCACGACTGCGCCTAGCTTGACCACCTCGACCGACAATGACCAAGGCGCCGAGACAGAAACAGAGGATCTGCAAAGCAATGCTGGCACCACCGTCAGCCTCGCCTCGAGCTCCAAGCTCGGCTCCACCACCACCGCAGCAACGTCTACCCTCAGCGGGCTCTTCTCCGCCTCGGGTGCCCATCCATCCTACGCGGACTCGACTTCCTCGGCAGCCTCCCACCACGCGGGCCCAATCTCACCGGGAAGCATTGCCGTCGCGGCCATAAGCTCGGCATGGCCCCAGTCCGGCATCCCGTCCTCGAACAAGCAGCTGCCCCTCTTACCTCCCCCGCGCACCTCGACCGATGGCATGTCCATCCCCATGCGCGGAGCTGCCACCTCGCCCGTCTCCAACGAGGTCGTGCAGGAAGCGGCCAACCTCGAGCAGGCCATCAAGGCTGCGCAGCAACAGCATCAGCAGCAACTCCAAGGGTCTGGTGGTAGTAGTGCAGACGCATCTTCGGGTAATCTGATCTCATCCTATGGAACACACCCGCCTCCCATCGTAGCCACTCTCGAAAATGCGACTACAGTCCATCCTCGCGCCCGGACGGCGTCCATGGGAGGGGCCAGTATCCTCTCTGTCGGCGGCGGTGAAAGGGGAGGAGCCGGAGGCACCTTTGGCCTGTCAGTCCCGCTCTCTTTCGGCCGTGGATCCAATGTGGACAGTCGGTCGGCGGGTGCGGGCGCCAGTGGCAACGCACATGGCGCGGCCACGCAAAAAGAAGATCTCACTCAGGCAGTTGCTCGTCTGGCAAACGAGGTCATGGCCAAACACGGCTGTGTGGTGTCTTACACGCCCGTGTACGACGACAATGTCCTCGGCTCGGCTCCCACCGCCCAAAATGTGGCTGCTGCTGCAGCAGACGCAACCAGTGCACGCCCTGGGTATGGACGTCAACAGAGCGCATTCTCCACCACCTCGGCCGCACAGCAACCGTACGACTCTTCCAGTGCCGCTTTTGCTTCGCCCAGCACGCATTCACTTCCGTTCACAAGTAATCTTACTAATTCAGCATTCAACCAGCCATCATCCTCATCAGCAGTACAACAGCAGCAGCAGCAGCAGCATCCTCCCGCACTCCATCATGCGTCTGCGAGCAGTACGGGGATCCCGACTTTGGACTCTCACCATCTGCACCTCCAACAATATCAACAAGCGCATGGAATCGGTACTGGCACGACGCCCTTGCCTACCCCGGGCAGCATCAACAGCGTTCAAACATGGGGCGGCGGCGTCAACTCGAGCGCGAGCAGTTTCATCGAGAGGCCGAACCCAGTTGGTGGCGGCGCAGCGGGCACTCCCGGACTCGGCCAAGGCGCGTTCCACACTCCCGGCGGCGGTGCAGCCGCAGCGGCCGCAGCAGAGATCTACAACCAGCTTTACTCGAGTGGGTCCGCGTCGTCGAAAAATGCGGCTGCCGTCGCGGCTGCGCTGAGCGCCCACAACTTGGCGCTCGGCATGCAGTCGACGACTTCGTTGGGCACGGCGTCGAGCATCCATCACTACCCGCATTCGATGCACGAGGTGCCCTATGGATCAGCGACGACGCCGGCTACGCCCGCGACATCGGGTCTTCAGCATCTGGGCGGGGGAGGACCTCATACGTCTACAGGAGGCGGAGGAGGGACTTCGTACTTTAGTGGCGGCGGGGGCAGTGGTGTGGGTGGAGGGGCAAATTGGAACGCGAGCGCGAGTGCACTGCTACAGCCCTCGGTCCTGGCGGCTGCTGCTGCTGCTGCTGCTGCGAACCATCAGTATGGAGGGAACAATCACTTGCCAAAATCGCGCGGATCGTTACCGGCTCCTACCTCTACCACTGCGTTCCCATCCAGCTCCTCCTCGATGCTGAACAATCAGAGCCAGCAAGCATTTCCAAGCTCTCCCATGCCACTGCCCATCCCCGTCCCAACCAAGTTCAACTTTCACGTCTCGGGCTCGTTGCAGCAAGTGCTGGCCGCGCGCGGCGCATTGATGAGGGAGCAGCCGTTCCGGGAGCGAGCAGTGATTCGAGTACCTCGCGTGGATGTGCTGGAGCTCTCTCCGCGCTCGGGCTCGGGCGCGGGCTCACAGACTGGCTCTGGATCGGGGCCCGGGTCTGGCGCCGCTTCTCGCTCGGGCTCTCCGCCCAATCAACAGTTGCAGGCTCAGCCTCAAGATGCGTCAGGGGGAGGAGCGGGCTCGTCGGCAGCGTCGCCTGGCTCGGTGCGCGGGCTGGACGTGCTCAAGCCGTTTGTGAGGCAGAGACTGGAGGCGATTGCGTCGGCCACTGTGACGCACATCTGGGTCGGCAAGACGGACTCGCATGGTGCCGACTTGGGATATGGGCTCGAAACGGAGCGTGTGGTCGAGCTTGTTGTCGAGGGCTCGTTTGAGAGTGTGGAGCAGGGACGTGTGGCTGTCTTGGTCCTGCTGGACGAGCTGGTAAGTTGCTTTTCTTGTTCCCGCGATGTGTTCTATTCAGATTCGCAGACTGATTTTGACCTGACAATCGTCTTGGTTCCAGTCTGGTCTGCATGTCGAAGCCGTCGAGATCGACTACAAGGTCCACAACATTATCGGTGGCCGAAAGCGATGCATGATCCAAAGCATCGAGCAAGATACCGCAACAAATATCTACCTGCCCACCCCCTTTGCCGGAGTCCTGGACGCAAGCAGTGTCAACTATCCCAGTGTCAAAGCCAAACAGAACACCATTTACATCACAGGCGAGTATCATGGTGCCCGACGCGCTCGGGACATCCTGTACCAGTCCGCGATGGCCAAATCGACTTCGATCATCTCCCGCACCACGGCCATCTTGCCCCGCAAAGTCGACTGGATGCTGCTCGAGCGTCTGGACGAGCTCCGAGGCGTGATGAGCGACAATGCGACGTTTATCAACCTGCCGCCGATGGGCAGCCAGACAACGATGCTGTCGGTCTATGGAGATAATCGGGTCAATATCGAACGAACGACGAGGTCGATCATGACGCTCACTGCGCAGTTCTATGTCGCTTCTGTTTGGCTGACCGGTTCGTCGTCTGGAGCCCATCCTGGCCCCGCGTTTGACATTTACAACAATAGCGGAAGTGGAGCGGGCGGATCGGGCGGCGGTGTAAGTGGCGGTGGGCATCATCACCATCACTTGCTCCATCTGCACAGCCACCAGGGTGGCGGCGGCAACAGCGGTGGAGGGGCAGGCGACGGCAAGTCGCTGAGTCCAGAAGAGGTGAACCCCATCTTGACGCACGTCAGCCACTCGTCGGGTGCCGAGGTCGTGTTCAAGAAGAACTGCTTCGAGTTGCACGGCCTGGAGAATGAAGTCCGCAAGGCAGTCTCACAACTGCTCGACTTGGACCTGATCAAATCCAACCCCTTCGAAGTCCGCTTCCAGATTGAGCTTGCAAACGAGCAGCGCGAATTCATCAGCGGGAAGAAGAATGGCAAGACGAACAAGATTATGAAGCAGTGCGGCGTGCGGATCAAGTTTGAGCCGTTCAACGACTACAACTTCTTCATCGACCTCTCAGGAACGGACAAGGTCTCGGCCTTGCAAGGTCTGAGCCTGCTCCAGGAGGAGCTGCCCGCAGAGATCTCGTTCCACGTCCCAGAGACGTACCACAAGCGCATCATCGGCGTCGGCGGCAAGAATATCCAGCGCATCATGAAAAAGTATGGCGTATACGTCAAGTTCTCGAATGCGGAAGAGTTTGCGCAGCTGGGCGGCTACCTCGAGAACGAGGACAATGTGATCGCGCGCACGCCGGCGAAGAATGCGATCAATCTGGAGAATCTGAAGCAGAGCGTGATGGAGTTGGTGAATGAGAAGGATCGGGAGTATGTGATGGAGACGGTCATGATTGCGAGGAGATACCATCGGACGCTGCTGAGCGAGAAGGCGATCTTTATCCACGATATCGAACAGAAGGTGAGTTTGACACAGTATTTCTCTGTAGCGAAGGCGCGTCAATCATGATTCTGACCAGCTTCTTCTTTCGTCTCTAGACTGGCTCTTTGATCCGTTTCCCGTCGCCTGAGCGCGCGTCCGACTCTATATCCCTCTTCGGCCCCGAGTCGCAGATCCACATTGCAGCGCAAATGCTGCTCGACCACGTTCCCTTGGAAGCCGAATTCAGGACCCCAGCCTCGATGGACCTTGTCCGTCTCTTGGGCTCGCAAGAGTTTGTTGCCCTGGTCGAGCGGGTCAAGCGCGACTTGAGCATCCACATTGTGCCCTTTGTCCCGCCGGCCGTGGGATCGGGGGCGGAAAGTCGACAGCACTACCGCAATCAGGCTGGCGCGGGACTGGAAGCCGTGTTCAAGCTGCGATTGAATCGTAGCAATGCAGACTTTTTGCCCTCTGCGAAGGACCTGATCGAAGACTTCCTCATCAGCCGCAACGTGAGTGTCATTCGCACTGCCTGAAGCTACTGGGACAATACAGATACTAAGATCGTTACTGGGGCTTTCTTTTTAATCCCAATCAGATGCAAGTCTTCCCTACGCCTGCCCGTGCGCGGTCCGACTCGTTTGCTTCCTCGCTGCCGCACTTTGCCAACAAGCTGCTCTCACCAGCGGCAAGCATGAGCCCTTCCGTGGCTGGACTGGGCGTGCTTGGCCCTACTGAATCAAACGACTCGCTCAACCTCGAGCTGGCACGGTTCAACGAGCGAAGAGCGCTTCGGGCGGCAGCCTCCACACCTGACATCAAGGCCCTCTTTGGGCCTCACCACGCCTCTGTGGTCAGCTTGGGTAGTTTTGGACCCAGCCTGGGTGGAGGAATGGGTGGTGGTGGTGGTGGTGGAGCAGGAACCGGAGGCGTGTATGGAACGTCGAGCGCGAGCGCAAGCATGCATGCGTCTGCTGGTGTGGGCAACAATCCGTTCTTCCACAACGGTGGCTCGTCCAGTGTGCACGGTCATCACCAGCACGGACGCTCGCACTTGTACGGCAGTGGTGGAGATGCTCATGGAGGGTATCTGCATCACCATCAAGGTGGAGGCGGCCATGGGCCAGAGACGAGCTCACCACTGATCCAGTCGAGCCTGTACTCGTCTCCTTATGGTCATGGTCATGCTGGATTCAACCAGAGCGACATCTGGGGCGCGCCCCGACACTTGGTGAGTTGCCGCAAACGCTGGGGCATGCAGAGAAGGTCTCGCATTGACTTACAAACTCGATTCTCTCTTCTCATTTCTCACAGCCCACCAAATCTAGTGCAAGTCTTCAATACCCACATCACATTTCGCGTTTCTCGGATGATACACAGTCAATTCATCGCATCCCTGGCGAGGCGTACTACTCGATTGGCAATGCACCACCTCTGCCAACTCCAAGTGGTGGCAACGCAGCCGTGAACAACGGTTCGTCGGCCAGTGGCGGTGGTGGTGGTGGTTCTAGTGTGGTCGAGGACGGCACTCTCCGCGGTCTGCGAAAGCACAGCTCGTTTGCCCATCGCACGCAGAGCCTCGACTATGGTGGAGGACCGAACAACTCGGGCACATACACACCGGGCGGCACCCATGCTGCGCCTCGCAACGGCAGCACCTCGAGCAGTGGCGGCGGCATGATGTCTCGACAGCACGGCCACGGCAATCTGGGACCGGGTCCTGGCTCGATGCCTCTGTTCCACATGCACACAATGAGTGGAGCAGGAAGTGGGCATGGAATGCATGGCAGCATTGCCAACTCGAGCGACGTGCATTTCCCTACCACGAGCTCCTCTGTGGCGACGCACTCTTCGTCGCTGGGGCCGTCTGGACTGGACCTGCCTAGCCCGGGCGCTCGAGCGGAGCGTTTACCCTCTACGGGCCCACCTACACCTGGAGGTGGACATGGTCTGGGCAACTCGGTGCATGGCTCGACGCAGAGCTTGTCGAGACTGGCCCAGGCGCAGGCTCATGCGCATGCACAAGCTCAGGCGCACGCTGCTCATGCTGCTGCTGCTGCACAAGCCCACGCGCACGCGCAGGCTCAGGCTCATGCGCAGGCACAGGCACAGGCGCAGCACGCCCAACAGGCTGCTGCTTCCTCTGCGAGCATCTTGGGTGGGCAAGGCCAATATGTCGAGAGTCCCTCCGCCGACGAAGTGACCCGGCTGCTGGCATCGATCCAGCACTGATGAAGCTGGCAGGCGACCCCCATTTGACCCCTCCAACCAAACTATGTACTTGACGAATCTTTTGACTTCACATCAGTCCTTTATTTCCCTCGCTCACCACAGCAGCTAGAATAGCTATAATATGCCACCACCCAGCATCTCAAATACCTTGGAGCTTCCACGTCCAATCTTGCTCTGTCCATCTCAATATATCCATGTTTCAACCTTCCGCCTTCGCTGGTGGCTCCTTTCGATGACTCTTGATCCGACTGTTCAGGGGACAGACAACAGGCGACGTCGTTCCTCGCAAGCGGGATGAATCTAGCAATCGCTGGGCTCTGTGGCCGTCTCTGAGACGCCAGGCAGGGCGAGGTGAGGGGAGCAACTGCCGTACGTCTATGCTCGTCCTGATCAGTCCATTGCGGCAGTTCAAGATGAGTCAAGCAGAATCAGCCCCGTCAAAGCTGCTCAGCACTGGGCGCTTCAGAAGAACATTGATTCGTCGTAATGTAGTGAAGGACGAGGTCCGTTGAGATCGTCGTCATCGAGCGAGGCTCCCTGCAATCGTGGATGAGCGAAATCCTGCCGATTCCTGTCCGAGCCCGTCAACGTCGTCGAGGGACTCTCGAGCTCGACACAGCGAATGTATTTTCCTGGGATCATGACCATGCCGACCCATCTAAAGGTATAGGGCGGAGGACCCGACGGTGCTGAGATACGATCCACCGAAGAGAGTGGTGGCGAAGGCTCCGTTATCCCTTCTGTCGCTTGATCGTCATTTTGCTGTCGTGATAGGAGTCGCTGCTGCTGCTGCTGCTGCTGCTGCCTCATTCTCGCATAGTTCTCATCGATCCTGAGCTCGTCTGTATCTGAAAGGATGACATTCTTGCCATTGTCCACGCAAAGGAATCGTCCGCGGAAGGCGCGACCGTCGGGGATGTGGATGAGGACAATCTTGTTGATAAAGTGGGTGAGCAGAGTCTTGACCGCCTCGGATTCGGCGAGGGCAGGATCAGGGAGCTCTATGGTGGACGACATTGGCTGTCGCACCTGAGCCTTGCTTTCTGCATAATTGCTGCTGCTGCTGCTGGAGCCCATCGGCAGCGTGCTCGACCTCATCCACGACGTTGTTGATGCTGTCAAAGAATCTTGATGTCGTTGCGCAACGATTCCAAGATCAACACCGAGCATTCCATCCATAGAGACCTTCCAGCAGTTGCAGCAGCTAAATGCAACCGCATTCTCACTGAGCAACAGCAGCTCCTGCTCCATCATGGCTGAGCCAAGCGAACCCCTGTTCAAGAAACGTAGACGAGGCCCCGCCGCCTCTGCAGCTGTCGGCAACGACTCGGACGCGCCGACTCTGCGCCAACTCCTCAGTTCAGGCACGGTCGAGGACCAAGATCGGAGGAACGGCGCCATCGACTCCACAGAAGCTACCGGGGATGGTGAAGATGAAGAAGGGTGAGCACGCTCTACAGGACAAAGCTGCACAGAGGTGCTCATCTGATGTTGTCTCTGAACCTTTTTTTCCCTTCCACAGCACTTCTGTACAGGACCTGATCCTCCTCCGGCAGCTCCAGAAACGCCCGACTGGAATCGAGCTCGACAAGCTCAACAAGGGCGAGAAGAAGAAGCAGAAAAAGAAGGCTGCGAGCGATAAGGAGAGTAAGACGGCTGAGCAACAATGGGCAGACCAAATGGCCAGGGGAGGCCTGATGAATGGAGCAGATGGCAACGATGACGAGGATGAGTGAGTGCATGGCGCGGAAACACTCAGAGGCTGACATGATCCAACACTGATTGGGCTCTTCCCGCTTGACAGTGACGAGCAAGACAAGGCAGGAGGCTCGAAAAAGATTGTGCGCAACAACTTCCAAGGCGAGACCAACATCGTAGACGTAGACAAACACATGTGCGTGTCGTTTCTTAGCGTGATCCCTGATTCGCCAGCACACATGCTCAAGCATTTGCTCCATCACCTTCTCTAGGATGACATATATCGAGGAGGAGATGCGCAAACGTTCTGGAAAGGAAGGCGAAAACGCACCTTCTGTCGACCGAGTGCGTGCCGCGCTCAACAATCCCGAAGACGAACTCTACCAAGTGGCGGAGAAGTATCGAAGTTTGCAACGGCAAAAACCTACTGAAGAGGAAGAAGGAAATGTCACGCTCAGCACGACCATGCTCACGAGCATTCCTGAGATTGATCTCGGCATGGAGTGAGTACCCAAGGTTTCGGAACGCTGTAGAGAAATCTGAACTGACGGCGCGCTTCTCTCAATAGCGTTCGGTTGAAGAACATTGAAGAAACAGAGAAGGCCAAACACCTTCTTGCACAGCAACGGCGAGCGGCCGGTGGGAAACGCGACGAGGGCGATGATCAGTTCGCTGCAGCCAGATGTAAGTCTCTCATGCTGCAGACGCGTTGGTCGGTTAAAAGGCATGCCACCTCAGAACCGCTGACACCTTCCTCGCGGCCCCTTACGCGAATCTCAAACATACAGTCTACCGACCCAAATATTCGACTCAGTCCGATATCGATGCGCTCAGCATGGCGCGGGAAGGCCTGGATCCCACGGCAGAGATCAACCGCTCGGACCAAGGAGGCGGCCGTTCTGGTCAAGCTTCCAGGGCTGCCGACAGTGAACGACGAGCCACGGCAACTGACGAACTTGTGATGGAACGTTTCAAGAAGCGTCAAAGGCAGCATTTGAAGTAAGCTTCACTGTTCGGAGTCGCTGAAAACTCTTCCGTTACTATTCTTTAATGCATACGATAGCTGGGATCCCTTCAACGCAGCCAGAGATTCCAAGTTAGGATGTTCAGGATGTACAGGCTTGTTCTTTCGATAAAGTCGACGATGTACTTGGAGCAAGCCCTGTAGACCCATCAAATCTGAGAGGAAGAGCGGGTTGGAGACGAGTCAGTAAGAAGAGCGGCGAGATCGACTTATGCTTCAGTCTCTCCCCTCTTTTCACTTCTCTGTGCGGTGCTGAAGGGCAACAACCAGCTGCAGCTACTGAAACGGCTCGAAAGATGATGATGATGTCTAATTTTTGATGCGAAGACCATGCAGAGTACGACGATTACAGACATAAGGAAGCCTAGATGATGCTTCTGCACAGTGGGCAAGTTGAAGAGCCGCTCTGGACAACCCATTTGAGAAGACAGCTGCTGTGGAACGAGTTCTTGCACGTCTTGCACGGCTTGGTCGGCAACGTCTCATCTGTCGGACTGATGATCGAATAGCAGATCGCGCCTGATGATTTCACGAACAACAGGGATCAGCAAAGGTTGAGTCAGCCTTCGTCCCTTTGCCTTGCAACACTCTGTCGCCAGCGGCACACGCAACATAACTCACATTCTCGTCCCTCAAAGCCAGAGAACTTGGCTTCGGCGTTCTTCTTGAACAGCATGATTGCATCGAACACGAGCCCGTTCCGACTGCTGATCAGCTGCTGGACCGCCAGCAACCACGCGCGCCACTGTCCCTCGCTCACACCGCCCAGTCGCTTGATGTCTCGTATCTCGGCTCCGTGAAGTGGATAGTCCTGAGGCAGGCGTATGCCAATCTCCATGGGATGCTCGTCCACCGTATACGTCGCCACGACCTCATTCGTACCCGAGAGCACCTTGACGGCCAATGACTCGTCTTGCAGCTGCGACAGGGCATCCGGTTGGCGCAGATGGGCGAGCTCCTTGCCGGCGAGCAATGGAGAGCAGTGGCGGGAGGTGAAAGCGGCCACTTGCATCGACAGTTGCCGGTCCTTGATGGAATACCACCAGGTCCGAACCAGTGAGGGCAGGTGAATCAGCGCACGGTAGAAGACGTGCCCTGCCAGAGCCTGTAATGTCGGCACTCGGCTCAGCTCCAGATCTGCAAGACCTCAAGTGTTGTCAGTCATCAATGATAGGTCATCCCAACTGGCTGCGAGTTGACACTCACCGTCTAGGAAAATCTCATCGACCGCAAACCTGCTGGCATTGTAAGGCTGAGACTGCTGCGTGGCCGCAAAGATGGCAAAGATGGCAGGGAAAAGTGATGATGCAGCCATGTCACTCTTCTGGAGCTGAGCAACGTAGACCGACTTGAGCTGGAGCGATCCTTCTTCAAAGTGGTCTAGCACAGCGAGCCAGGTGAGCAAGAACCCGAACACTGCGTGATGGGTGGCGGGCCGATCCAACTGCGCAACCACTTCTGCCGGCGTCCGACTCGCTGTCGAGAGCAGTTCCGGTAGAATCTCATACTGCGTCGCTCCTTCCTTGTCCACGGCGGCTTCCACGACGGCATCTTGTACCCGCTGATGCACGTAGGCGCTCAGGAGACGGTAGCTGATCACCTGCACCTGTTGTGCTCGATGTCCGAGCAGCGCTGCCAGCACCTCTGTGTTGTTCACTAGACTGGCACGTTGGGACTCTGGAATCCGGTGTATGAGGTCGACCAGCAGGTTGTTGCAAATCTCACGGGGTATCGAATGTAATCTTGCGGACGTTGTTGCCGAAGGTGCGAGACCGACAAAGAGCTTAGAAACGAGCTCGGTGATTCCAGCCTGTCTTGCGCTGTACACTTCCCGAAGCACCGCATTGGCCGATGCCAGGTCCATGACAGTGTCTAGGAGCTTAAGAGTGTAGAAAGCCGCGGGGATACCATCGTCTTCCTCTACCGTTTCGACTGCGAGGTCCAAGTTGGACTCGATGACATCGAAGAAGAAGTCGAGATGGCTGCCACTCATGCCCTGCACGATGGGGACCAGATGGACAAAAAGTCGAGCAAGTTGGGTGTTGATCTCCTCTTCCAGATCTTCTTCGCTCGCAATCCATTTCTGAAGCGCCTGCAACAGGAATATCGCTCGCTGTTGAGGCAGGAA
The DNA here is from genome assembly GCA_001006505.1 of Tilletia horrida. Taxonomy (NCBI): domain Eukaryota; kingdom Fungi; phylum Basidiomycota; class Exobasidiomycetes; order Tilletiales; family Tilletiaceae; genus Tilletia; species Tilletia horrida. The sequence continues at coordinate 69,163 of LAXH01000069.1, forward strand.
CGCGCTGTCTGACGAGAGCGGAGGTGCAATCGCGTTGGCTACGCGAAGTAGACCGAGTCCTTCCGTGCTGGCTTTCGAAGGTGGGACGCCCGCAAGCCGGGCCGCAGCCTCGTTACACAGTCGCTCATACAGCGGCAATCCCAGCGCCAAAGTCTTGGCGCTCAGATAGATGGCTTGTGTCAACTGACCATCGCTCGCTTGGACTTGCTGTCCGAGCCGGAGCCATCTTTCTGCATCTGGTCGCTCGGCAGAACTGAAAGTCAAGATGCCAGAAAGGAAACGCGCCAACACGCGATAGTGCGCCGAGGTGTTGGATCCCTTTGCCAGGGTGAACGCCTGACGGACAGCATCGGCGAACCCTGCCGGATCCGACGCTGGCGTTTTGGAGGTGGTGCCTGCCAACTCTGCAGTCACTGCCGTGTGCCAGTCTGCTGTCAGTCCAGTGGCCAGACCCGATAAGATGGTGGTTGAGGTCTTGATACATCGGTCCAGAGTACGTCGAATCGTTGCTGTCGAAGCGTTCGGTGAGAGGACAGACGGCCAGGATTTACCATGCAGCAGCCGATCCTCGGCGAACAAGCCCAGTCGAATGAGGTGAGGCAGCAGCCAGACTGAACGACTTCGTACTTTCCGATCGTCGTCACACAACCCAGAATGAGCCAGGACGCTCCTGGCATACCCCGAATGTCCTTGGTGATCAAAGACGCGAGCGGCTCCTGATGATTCGCTGCTTTCACTTTCGCTCGCGCCAAGTGGTACGAGGCCGTCCACGACTCCAAGGATTGCCAAGGAGTGTCCGGATCGGACGGCCGCAGCAGCAGCCGAGTCCAACTCATCCTTCGAGGGCAGTAGTCTGAACAAATGCGCCGCCTTCTTCTTCTCGTCCTCTTCCGCTTCCGCCGCATCCAAACTCGCCACGCGCGCCAGACGCAGAACGTCCTCGACTGCAAAGGACGTATCCTCAACCTGTCTCCGAACAAACGCGTCTACAGACTCAATCGCCTGCGGATCCGAGCGGAGAGATTCCCAAACTGGCCCAGCCTCGCTCTGGACCGAGCCCGACAGCTGTCTGCCGACTTGCGGCGGCTGAGCCAGGGCAAAGATGACGGGGACGACTGACCACGCTTCGCCCGCGTGCATCATCTGCTTGGCCTCAGCGCTCGATTCGCCCTTGAGCCACGAGGCGAGCACTCCGAGTGCATATGGCAGCTGTGTGCTGTTCGACGTTTCCGTCTCGGCTTCGACTGGTGAGGATGGACCGGCATCTGCCTTGGCCGTCGCGGCTGACCTCAAGGCGTTCATGCCCACATGCTCGATCAACGAGGTGAGTAAAGCTAGAGCCTCAGCCAATGGTTCCGCATCCACGTGGGAGGGAGGCAAGGCTACAATGCCACCAATGGCCCTCGCCAGTTCCGTTCGATGCTCGGTAGCTGCGACTTGACCCTCGCAGAGTTTCTGCGTCAACGCGACGGCAATGTCGCTCAGCGCCGTCCTCAGCGCAGGCGTCAAAGATTCCTGTTCACCATTGCTTCCACTTCCCAAGCCTTTTACTGCTGGGAGGAGCTCCACCACCGCACCGGCTTGGCTGCCTGCGTCAGGCAGTTGGAGAACCACCTGAACCATCCGCGGCCAGATGTCCCTCATCGCAGTCGCTGCGCGCTCCGAAATTGCAGACAACGCAGCCAAAGCTGCAATCGTTTCCCGAGCAGAGATGGTGCCGTCGGCAAAGAGCGCGGGGATCCGATCCGACCCTAGCTGGATCGCTCTCGCAGAGACGTCTTCAGAGTCAGCAATCACCGCAGGGAAGCGTTTGAGCAGGTCAGAGAGGATGATGACCAGCGCTCGAGAATCTCGGGCTTCCTCCTTCTGGCCAGCAGCTGTGAGTCTTTGGATGGTCTGGTCGGCAAATGTCAGCGCCAAGCTCGAGATCGGTTCGGCTGCCGCTCGAGCTATCTTGGCGCTTCGGTGCAGCTTTTCGAGTGGACCTGCTGCGCGACTGAGCAGAGACTGCATATCTGCAGTGGACAGTCCCGAATCCGAGACCTGTACCAGCGTCTGTTCCGACACCCTCTTCAGAGCTGCAACTGCGAGTTCTGGTCCAGCCTCACCGAGGTTTGCAAGTTGCTCGATGCAACTGACGAACGGCTGGAGTACGCGCTCGCTGACGAAACCCAGGACGCGCGAGCTCTTTTCGACTGATGACGTCCCCGATTCTCCTCCAAGAATCACGGCGGCCCACAGCGCGCCCAGCTGTGCCGAAGCCAGGTCAGCCGCCTCGCCAACGCTGCTGCTCTCTGATTTGAGCAGTCGATGGGTCAGGTACGTCACACAGTCGCAGAATGCGGAGATGTACGCTGCCATCGCCAATCTCGACTCCAGCGCTGGGCTGAGAGGGCACAAAGCTTGACCAAAGCCTGTCAAGAATTGTGAGAACGCCAAAGACGTGGTGGGCAGGATCGAAATCGGGACCGTGGCGAGGAAGAGGACAACGGTCGGATAACACGTCTCGGGCGCACCGGCGCAACCTGTCCGAATCCAAGTCTGGAACGCGGTAAAAGTGGGGCTGTTGTTGATCTGTACCGATTTCCGTCGAGCAGCTGAAGCAGCTACTTGATCCGCATCATCCTCCTCATCCTCCTCTTCGTCCTCGTCATCGTCCTCCTCCTCCTCCTCATCTTGATCATCCTCGTCCCTACCTTCTCCTCCCCCGAGCGCGTGATCAGCGCTGATCCAGGTCTCTGGTAGCGCGCGCAGCAGAGGCAGAAGCGTGACGAGCATATTCTTCTGCACGAGCTGATCTTTTTCCTCCCATGCACTGACCAGTGCAATCGGCGCGACAATGCTGAGGACGTGCTGCTTGACCAGCTCGGTGTCGGCCTGGACCAGCGCCTTGAGCAGATCCCACGCGCGCTGACGAGTAGGAGGGGATGCGAGGCCGAGAAGTGGGAGCGCGGCCTGATGCTGATCCTCATCCGAAGCTCCACCCGCATCGAACTGGATCGGGCCGAGGTTGGACCACAGGCTCGGAGAAGAGAGAAGGCGGAGAAGGAGTTGCTGTGACGAGCCTTCTACGTCCGTCTCGTCGCCGAGCATCGGAGCTGGGTGAGAAGCGACGATCCATGCCAGGCTTCCGAGAGCGCCTGCGGCGAGTCGCCGATCGGTTGCAGCAACATCTTCCTCTACAGTGTCGTCTCTGTTCTTGGCGTCGCGAAGGGACGCGTCTGGCCCGAGATTTGTGTTGAGCTGACCGGCAGCACTGGAAACTGCTGCGGGTGTAGGGACATGTGGTGCATTGTGTGCAAGCACGGTGGATGGAGATAATGTGAGGAGGAGAATGGAAAGGTGTGAAAGCAGCGCGGGCAGCTGGTCGGTGATATTCAGTTTTGCATTGCTGGAGGCCGACGTTGACACTTCTGCAGTCTTGTTGCTGTTCCATGATAGAGATCGATCCCATGCCTCCCTAGCGATCCGGGATGTGTGTCGGTCGGTGTCCCATGCGAGTACAGCCCATGGTCCAATGAGCGCCTCGGCGTACTGTGGAGAGAAGAGAAGCTCGGCGCGGACGTCGGGGATGGCTAGAAGCTCAGTGAGGATCTGCGCTGTCAGAACTCGTAGTCTCCTGGTAGGAGAAATGCTCAATCGAGGGAAGATGTGGACCTGTGAGAAGAAGAAGTCAGCAGTGAGCTTCGCCTCAAGAAATGTGAGTGGAGCAAACGTACCCATGAGGGGAGCATCAGGGTCAGCGCAGAGTTGCGCTCTTCTTCTGAAAGAGTTGTACCGCCAGCAGGCTCATCGTTGGGCTCCCCGCGTAACCACGCCTGCAAGCCTTCCAAAGCTCGTTGCCTTGTCAGCACGTCCTTCTTGCTCGCCTTTCGAAGGTGGACGACGAGGTCGGAGGGGAGGTGTGCTGCCAAGCCCAGGGCATCGAGTGGGTCCGGAGCGGGTTGAGGAGGCTTGGGTGGAGGGATGAAGACCTTCTTCTTGGGTGCCTTTTTGTCCTTCTTCTTGTCCTTCTTTTGGCCGCGTTGCTGTTGTTTGGCTGCTGCTGCTGCTGCTGCTGCTGCGGGAGGGGGAGGAGCATCGACGCCGGCCTTCTTTGCTGCTTTGGCTGCTTGCTTCTTGCGCGTTGCTGAAGAAGCGCTACTCTTCCCGCCCTTTGCCATGGCGTGATCAACTCGACGGTTTGTTGTTTGAACAAAAGGATGAGTTGTTGGAAGGTGGGTTTGCGAGGCTGACAACCTTCCCGTGCCTTTGAGGTCGTGTGAGCTTCACTCGACCTTTGGAAGAACTGGACGTCATCGACTGGGGATGACAGACCGTGGTGGACCGGTTCTTTCGGGCCGACATGCCGATGCAGTGTTAATGATCGACAAGCTGAACCCATCTTCTCGCTCACGACGTCCGCATCGTTGGCTGATGTGTCTTTCATGCTCAGCAACCCGAGAGGCATACTCGTACATACTTGAACTGGAGTTCCCTGAACCATCCGAGCCTCTTGTGGCCCCATGGTCCGCGTCTGCTCATCATCACAAGTTGCCAGAACTGGAGAAGCTCAGCAGCATGAGATCTCCTCACTTGCAGAGTGAATGCGCAAGTGCTCTGGCGCTGCCTTTCACTCTTCGCCGGGGCCCCCACCGTCTTCTTGCTCTCACATCTTCTTTAACAGCGTCGGGCGTCTGTGGTGAAGCTCAGCTCACCCCTTGCAGCAGCCTCGACATTGTCCTCGTGGCTGACATCTTCTCACATCTTCCATGCTGAATTCTGACATCAGCCGTAGCTCTGAACAGATAATAAGGACCCGCGATCAAGGAGCCGTGCAGGATCTGTTGTAGTTTGACGTGGTCAATGGCCAGCTGAAGTTGAGTCAACCCTGGCCCCTTACGCACATCTCTGTCAGTCAGCCAGCCCTCGGTCCATGTGGACTACTGATCCATCCAACAATGCTGGCATTGCGAGCAGGCGGGCTCTTGCTGACCACTGAACAACAAGATTCTCGAATTCAAACCTGATCAATAATGAGTAGGTCAGTTGTTGGAACACGGCTGGGTCACATCTGATTCATCTCACACCTCAGGCGCGATCACGTCGTTGCACAATTCTTTTCCCGGTCGCTTTATCAGCTTGGCCGCAAAGAGACCGGGCCTTCTGCGGCGTTCATCCTGCAGCCTTTATCCATGCTGTGTGTACAGCAGTCATCGTCATGGCGCGGGGGGGGCCGAGGCGCGATGAGATCTGCAAGGACAGCAGCAGATGGATTGGACCGGGCCAGTCGCCAAGAGCAGTGCGTCATCGACGGAGGAGGGGAGACAGAGATCCTCGCGCGGTCCCGCAGTGAGATTGTGAGTAGCCTCGGTTTTGAGCAGCCACTGCATGATTTTCAGCGGTTATCTCTGACTACGAGACAGGCTGGTTTGGGTTTTTTCTGTTGTTGAGTTGGCTCAGGCTAGCAAACGCCGGTGGGTTGGTGGGTGTCGGTCTCTTTTGTTGCCTGCTCGCTCCATCCAAGCCTTGTCCCCCAAGCCACCCTTTCCCCCAACCCCCATGATGCGGACTGGACGAGGTTTCGAAGGTGCTCGCAGGTGTGGGCCAGGGGCGGGCAGGCAAAGGACCCCGATCTGCACTTTTGCTCAGCATTTTGCACTCTAATAAAGTGGCTGCCTTATCTGCCCGCATCGGATGCAGGACGATCCCATCCAAGATCCCAAAAACGAGGCGTAATATCAATCCTCAGTCGTCATGTGTTGTTTCTCGTCCGCCTCAGCTTTCGGCTTTGAAGGACAGAGCGAGCGCTTGGCTTCCTGCGCGGCGAGGGGATGAAGCTGAGGCACTCTTAAGAGATGGCCTCGTCCTTGCTGCCTTCACTCTCCGACTTGGAACCAACAAATGTGCTGATTGAGAAAAGAAAGCGACCCTCTCTCTCTCTCCCAAACATCCCGCTGTCAAGAGCCTTCAAGACGGAGGCCGACTTTCTTTCCATTCGCAAGGCGGGCAACTTGCCGCCTTCTCTCTGCAAGTCTCAGCGGTCGTCGACCACGTTTATCTCTGAACGGCTCAAGCGCTCGACATTGTGCAGCAGCAGCAGCAGCAACCCTTTGCCCTGAACCCAAATCAATACCAGGGCCTTTCGGGTGACATCTGCCTCACGAGCTTCCCACACCCTCCGGTGGTAGCAACGAGGCCTATTGTCTCCTGGTCGCTGTGATTATATTACATATTCTCATTCTTTGTTTTCCGAGATTAGACGAGACAAGGGACAGACAGGGACCTGTTCTTCTCTCGAATCGGAATCCCTTGTTGCAGCCCTGCGACAAAGGAACACTTGCCTGCTCTTTGCTCCTGCTTGTCAGCCCTTGCCTTCACCCTGCCGCCAAACTCGACTCGGATCCTTCTTCTTCTTCTTCGTCGTCGTCGTCGTCGTCATCCTGCTGCGTTCGGTTCTGATTGTTGCTCCATTTGGGCAAATCTCATCAAACAGCTCTGAAGCTGTTAAATACATCTTGCCAAATTTGGTGAGTCCAAGGAAGCAACACCTCGGCGACGACGACCATCATCATCCCAGACTGCTTGCCTCACACCTTCTCCTCCCTCTCCTCCATCCTCTCCTTTGAATCGACAGCTGGACTGTTCTCTTTCTCTCCTCCGCCAAGCCCGTTCTTCCGTTTCTTCCAACTCAAAAGACGAAAAAACTTGGGCCCCCCGCCTGATCTGCAACACCAATCCCCTCATCTCGATTTCATTGCAACACAACAGGAGCCCGGCTCGTCTCAAATCCGCCTTTCTCTTCTTCTCTCATATCTCCTGGTAAGTCGACAAGCTTTCCGATATTTCATCCAGCAGGCAGGAAGAAGGGAGGGGGGGCCAATCGAAAGGAAGAACACATTTGCCCCCTTTGCCAGGCTGAGATGGTTTGAACTCCCCACCACCCCCCCTCTCACCCTCTTTTAGTACCCACGCTCTCTTCCCTCCCTCCCTCCCTCCCTCCCTCTCTCTCTCTC
>LAXH01000070.1:8226-30046 GCA_001006505.1 Tilletia horrida
CGGGAGAGCATAGCGATGCGCTCTTTTTGCGTCTCGGCCGATAGAAGATCTTATGCAGAATGACAAAGTTGTGGAAGAAGTCGAGATGGGATTCTCGCGCGACATGGTTACGTCGCGCCAGATCCAGTCGGAGGGCGAAAGACAAAGGGAAACGATATTTCGAGAGAAGGCGCTGGGCGTATATTTCAACAAGCGTCTCTGCAAATCAACAAACCCTGACGCCCCTCAATGGTTCTGATAGCTAGTACATTTTTATGCATGTTCTGGTGAACAATGGACGTTTCGCGCTGTGAGCGCAGTCCCTCACATGTTTGTTCTTGTTGCCTCATAGCACTGGGCAAGTTTTGACTGTCACTGGCCCAAAAACTCAATTTCGAAAAACGACGCATCTCTTTTCTCGGCCGTAAAGGAAAAATTCACTTTTGAAAATGGCGGATCACGTTTCGGCCGTAAAGAAGAAAAGCTCTTTTGTGTCACAAAAGCGACGCAAAGCCCGTGGAAAGTTGCAAGGGCGTGATGATCAAGAGAACGCGAAGAACGAAAGTGACAGATGTCTATCCTGTCCCAAGGCAAGCAAGCGTGGGCCGTCAAATTCCTTGCATTCTGCCAACCTTCCTTGGCTGAGGACGCATTCCACATTGCTTCCAGGACGTGCCAAACAGCCCTTGATCATTCTTCCCTGTGTTGCTCTACATCCAGAATCCCAAGCAAAAACGATTGTATTGGCGCAACGATGGATACACAAGGATCAGAAAACCAGGCCAAGAACATACTCACGGCCGGAAACATAACGAAAATGAGGAGAGAGGAAAGCCAATCAGAGGAAGAGAAAGATATCTTCGGAAGAGAGTGTTGTTCACGAAGACCGTAAGAGTCGAATGATTCTGCGTTCGCGCTCGCCCGCCGTGCGTACCACGCCCTCCGCTTCGAGCGTGCGTACCAAGTCATAGAGTTCCGAGGCGTCCACAGGGATTGTGCTCTGCTCGTTCAGAGCGCGAGCAATCTCGGTGTATCTGACGGCCTTCAGTGCCGCGGTGCCAGAGGATGGCGGGCTGGATCGAGCGGGTTGGCCTTCAGCGGCAGCAGCCGGCGCACCTGATCCCATTGACTTGAGCAGCGCCAGGAACTCGCGTCGCAGGTCGCCGGCCTGACGACGTTGCTGATGTGTCCGCCCAGTGTTGATCAGGTCCAAGTCGATCATGCCGGTGACGGGATCGGTAGCACTTGACTTGGTCGCCTCTCGGATCAATCGGGCTGCCTCGTCTACGTCCTCTACCTCGACGGTCTCTGAGAAGCGCATGCGCGCATGAGCTTCGGACAGTCGGATCATGCTTTCCAGCTGTCGAGTTGTGGCTGTGATGCGGCGTTCGGCACTGCGCGGGTCCTCGCCGAGTTTGCGGAGTTCTACATAGTTCTGTGCCAGAGCTCGGCCGGCCGCTTCACTGATGATGGGGTTCAGGTGGTTGCGCACGTGGGAGATGTAGGCCGTCAAGGTTTCGATGGGCAGTATTTCGCTGCTCGAGCCTGTGGGAGGAGCGTCGTCCAAGTACAGACCGACTAGGTGACGTGCAAGGCGGCGATCGGCCGCCTCGTCAACCTTGTCCAAAACCAAGTAGACCAGGTCGAATCGACTGATCAAAGTCGGAGGGAGGTCGATGTTCTTCGTGATCGGCAGTCGTGGGTTGTATTTCGATCCTACTGGATTGGCGGCGGCCAAGATCGATGTGCGGGCGTTCAAAGTTGTGATGATTCCGGCCTTGGCGATGGAGACAGTCTGTTGCTCCATGACTTCATGCAGAACACTTCGTGTCGCGTCTGGCATCTTGTCGAATTCATCGATGCAGCACACCCCGCCATCGGAGAGCACCAACGCACCACTGTGAAAGCGCAGCGAGGTTAGCGACATCATCCTGTGTTTCTGTACAACGTGACAGGGAACTTACCTCTCCAGCACCAGCTGCTTGGTGTCGGGATCGCGTGTGACATAGGCCGTGAGACCGACGGCAGAGGAGCCCTTGCCAGAAGCGTACACTCCGCGGGGTGCAATCTTGTTGACGTAACGAAGCATCTGTGACTTTGCCGTACCGGGGTCACCAACAAGCAAGACGTTGATGTCGCCACGGTAGCGAGGCCCACCACGCGCTCCACCGGCAGCGATGCTCTTGTTCGTACCTCCGAACATCTGCAACAAGATTCCCTTCTTGACGTCGTCCAACTCGTAGATGCTTGGGGCCAAGCTGCGAGACAGTAGCTCGTATACGTCTGGTCGGTCTCCGATGTCGCGGAGCTTCTCGATAAGGTCCTCATTGGGAGGAAGTTCGCCTTGGGCCGTGGCGCCAGCCCTGTGAGCCTGCTTGCCCGACTTGCTCTGCGAGCTTTCGATGTCGGCATCGTCATCTTCGCCGCCGACGCCGACCGCTTGTGCGCTTCGTCCGTCGGCTTGTTCGGCAGCGTCACGAGTGGACAGATCGACTCCGACGCGTTTCGCGTCTCCACGCTTGATGTGAACAATGTCCAAAAAGGTCTTGAAGAGCGATTTCTGAGTCCGCATGCGAGGGTTGACGCGAACAGGCATGCTACGGAAGATGCCTGTGACCTCTACGCGATCACCGGGCTTGCTCGCATCGACGAGCTCGTCGTAGGTGCACAGACTGACGGTGTGGGGTGTCTGGCCATCCGGAACGACGTCCGGTGTCTCTTGGAGACGAATGACTTGGCGATCTGCGAAATCACAGCGGTTGTGGATCAAGGAGAGGGATCCTTGGCTGTTGCACACGTCTCGTGGGCATCGAGCAGGCTCGTTGATGCGGCCGCGATCGATGTCAAGCATGAGCGTGTGATTGCAGACCAGGCAGCGGAAGAAGGCTTGCTTCATGTCGGGCACGACGGGAGTGCAGCGGATGACAAGACCGCGGACGGTGACGAGCTTGTCGATGTCTGTGGGGTTCAAGTCGCGCATGTTCACAGCTTGACCACCAAAGGGTCGTACCTTGTACGTTTTGGCTTCCATGGCTTCGATGTCGCCCTGTCCAGTCTCGTTATTCATTCCGTGCACGCCGGCTTGCATGTCCTCGTTGGCGATCTCGATCATCTCGTCCTTGAGCACTTGATCCATGATCGGGATCATTTCCTGGGGGTACTTGATGATGAGAGATGCGAGCTTCCGCGCCGGTGGATACGCCTCGAGATCAGTGATCCTCAGGTTGAGGTTGGTCTGATCCGTCTGTCGCATCTTTCGAATGTAGCTCTCGTATAAGAGGATCTCTCCATCGTCGGCGCGCGAAAGATGTGTGGGGATGCTTTGACCGCGCTTCCGCATATAAACCCATCGATACTTGATTCGGAAGCCGCGGAGGAAGTTCCGGAAGCTGTTCATAGACTCTGAAATGGATACATGCGTACCCCAGACTACTCGGTTGACGGGTTGGCCGTCATTGTCGGCCGCGTCTGTGTAGCCGGCCTGTGACAGGGTGAAAGCCTGGCTGTAGCGCTCAGAGCCGGGCATGTCACTGTGGTCCGTCGCTTGAGAGCCGAAGTGCATCCGGTTCTGACGAGGATTCGAAGGCGACGAAGCAGGAGCATTGGAGTGGATTTCACCGCGTCGGTTGCGCCTTGGAGATGAAAACTCGGGGCTGCAGGGGAGAGAAAATGCATGTGGTTAGTCGTACAGAAACACAGAGGCAAGAATCGGCGACCTGGGGCTTACCTGAGGAAAAGAGCAGCGTCAGAAAGCTGACGGTTGGCATTGGTTCCGCCTGCTTGGCGAGGCGTGCCCTGGAGTCGCTGCGATCGTACTTGTGCGCCAGTCGCAGCCCGTGGGGTCCGCGATGGGGAGCTGGTAGGGAACAGCAGCGGTGACGAGCCTGAGAGTTTGAGCCACGCAAGGGGCCAAGGTTGTGAGAGTCAATGTCAGTATTCTCTTTAGTACCGTGTCAAAATGGCCGGGCTCACCTTGATCGTGTCCGAGTACACGACGCAGTGGAGTAGCACGAGATTGCGCTTGAGAGCTGTTGCGCGCAGGGGTAACATTCTTCACTGGAGAGCTGGAGGAGGGGAAGGCAAGAGGAGAGGAGGGAGCAAGACGAGAGAGACCACTTGGCGTAGCTGGCACTCCCGCATTGGCACCGTTTCGCTGCTGCTGTTGGCCGTTGGTGGGTGCGCCGGGACTGCTCATGGCCATGTCCACATCGTCGGAGGCAGGCATCAAGTCAGACCGAGGACTACCTGACATCGTGGACGAAGTCGAGGTTGGTTATAACTGTGGATGTGGACAAGAAGGAGAGGCCGGCCGTGAGGTGTTGATGGATCTTGTGAGGAGCGAGGAGCAGGAGAAGAACACTCTCAACACCCTCGTGTAGAACACACAAAACGCGACTCATACGCGAATCGCGCTGGTTGAACTCGCGCGCGACGCGACGCGACAGTGTGGCGCCGCAGCCACGTGACATCGAGAGAAGGGTTTACGTAAGCTCAATCTACAGAGTGTGTCTCCAACTGCACTTGAACTTGAGCGGCAAGGAGAGATGCGATGTTGATTCGCCTGAGCAAGCGACCACAGCCATTGTGCATTCTACTTGGAGACTCGAGAATGGGCGCTCTTCTTTCGATCCCTCTGCTCGGAGCAGGCGGGCTCATGGCGACACTAGCCACCTCGTGTCTGTCCGGCCTGGCCTTCTTCTGCACCTCGACCGCAGCCTCCGCCTTTTTCAAACGATGCAACTGCCAATCCTCCATCGCGACCAGGATCGGGTTCTCGTTGATCTTCTGTCTGGCCTCAGCCATCGCCTGGCTGAGCTTGACGCCGTTCTGGATGCACAAGATCCAAGAATGGTCATACAACTACGTCAAGATGCAGTGCGCCGACCGCGACCGATGCTACGGTGTCCTCGCTGTGCATCGAATCACCTTTGCCTTGGCGCTGTTCCATGCGCTCATTGGCGTCTCTCTCATTGGAGTCCGAGATAGTCGAGCTCCAAGAGCCGACATCCAGAACGGCTGGTGGGGTCCCAAGCTCCTCCTCTGGATCGCCCTCACCGTCTTGACCTTCTTCATCCCCAACGGCTTCTTCATATTCTGGGCCAACTACATTGCCCTCTTCCTCGCCTCCGCCTTTATCCTTGTCGGCCTGGTCCTGCTCGTCGACTTTGCGCACACCTGGTCAGAGACGTGTCTGCAGAACTGGGAGGAAACGGACTCCGAATTTTGGAAGTACACCTTGCTCGGCTCCACCCTCGGCCTGTACGCCATCACCATCACCATCACGGGAGTCCTCTACGCCTACTTTGCACCATCGGGATGCTCCCTCAACCAGTTCTTCATCTCATTCAACCTTGCCCTTGTCTTCATACTCACTGTGCTTTGCATACATCCATCCGTCCAGGAAGCAAACCCCCGCTCAGGCTTGGCGCAGTCCAGCATGGTCGCTGCTTACTGCACCTACTTGATCGCATCTGCGCTGATGAATCGCGACGATGCACACTGCAATCCCATCACTCGCGGCCGCGGAGGGACCGCCAAGACGACAACCGTGGTGCTCGGCGCAGCTTTCACCTTCCTCGCCATCGCCTACTCGACCTCCCGCGCTGCCACTCAGTCTAGTGCGCTTGTCGGCAAGAAGAGGGCACAGCTCAATGCCGCTTCCTCTGCCACAATGACGGATTCCTACGGCGCATATGCATACGGTCCGCTGGCTACCCGAGGCGACTCGCTCGATGCCGGCCCGTCGGGAAGCGGAGCGGAAGGCGCAGATACAGTCACTTCGCAACCCACGCGCAAGGACAATCTTCGCATTCAAGCTCTGATGGCAGCCGTGGAGGCGGGTTCCATCCCAGCTTCTGCATTGGACGAGGAGGACGAGGACGACGATGCAGCCTCTTCGATATGGGAGGGCCGACCGCGCAACGAGAATGACGATGAAAGACATGGAACGAGGTACAATTACGCCTTCTTCCATCTCATCTTTGCCATTGCAGCCTGCTATGTCGCTATGCTCCTGACGGACTGGAGGTTCGTCAAGCTGACCAATGGTACTGGTGCCGATCTTCCCGTCGACGACGCTCCTGATGGAAATGGGCCCATCGTCTTTATCGGACGTAGTCCGACGGCGATGTGGATGCGTGTGGTCTCGAGCTGGCTGTGTATTACGATCTATGCGTGGTCTCTCATCGCGCCTGTAGTTAGTGAGTCCATCGCGTGTCTTCATCCTGTAATTTTTGGAATGTTTTGCTGACATGTCCAATGATCCGTTGCAGTGCCGGATCGCTTCGGCTTGGACTGAACTCGTACAAGGCAGCCAGCCATCCGCATCATGACCGATACCCAGACATCTGTACCACCAACTCACTCTTGCATCATATTACGAAATACGTCCTTCTGCTTCAGATGTGAACACGCCCATTGGCAGCAATTGTAAATAAATCTGGTTCCGTTGATCGAAGAAGAAGTACGGAAGTCCGCTTTTTGTTGGGGTATGTTACAGTAGGTGTTCACGGGCCTGGACTGAGAAGACAGAGACCCAAGGCCCAGGAAATCAAAAAGTGGAGGCGAAATCAGGGGCGAGGGCGACTCTGCATCTGTGCGAGTTTCTGCGAGAGGAACAGTCAAACATTCATCAGCGTGGTCTCTGCAGGCCCGCGCGTATACACTCACTGCTTTCCGCTCCTCTCTCTTTCTTTCCAATTCGGCTCGCTTTTCCTCCTTGGTAAGGACCGGCTTTGGCGCTGGCGCAGCAGCGGGTGCCGGAGGCGTCGATGAACCTGAGATGACAGATGAGGCGGCTGGGGAGGAGGCAGCCAGGGCTGGTGAACCTGCGGCAGCGACTGCTGACCTTCCCAACACCGAGGCGGGCGCCTTTGGAGTTCCTATCGAACCCAAGGTCGGTGTACGAGTTGGGGTGCGGTTTGGCGGAGATAGGGTCACGGAAGCAGGCTTCGGTTTCGCCGAAGCAGATACAGGTACTATGGGCTCCCAAGTGGCAGGAGACGACGCTCCCGAGCGCGACGCTGACGTGGTATTCCTACTGCCATTCGCGGACATGACTTGACCGAAAGCAAATGGCCGATGATCATCGCCCCAGGGATTATCATCGAGGATCGAGGGTTCCCTTGGCTGACTGAAGCCCTGCGCGATAGCATCGCCATCATCATCGTCTTCCTCTGCTGCGGCTGTTCCTGTAGCATTGTTGTCATCGCCATCCATGCTGCCCCAAGGATCGATCGCCGAGGTGGACGAAGACGTGTTCATCGATTCGCCAGGTGGAATACTAGCAGCGGGAGGCACAGGTACGCTGGGAATAGATGACGAGAACGAAGTACCTGTCGAGGCCTGATTGGTCGAAGATGATGGTCCAGCTGAGCTGTAGGACGTAGCTTTCGAAGTAGCGGCCGTGGCTGCCCAGGTGGCAAGCGCAGAAGCAGCACCACCAGCGGATGAGACGGCAGTGGACATGAGAGATTCTGCCAAGCTCTTGTTGGCATTGGGCGCGAAGGGCAGAGGTCCGCCCGAGTTGAGTCCGTTGGGATCGTCCGGTGGAAGCACTGTATCTGGCATCGTCGCTGCTGCCGCTTGCACCCGCTGCAGAAACAAAGCCACTCCTTTATCGGCCTGCTCTCGAACAATCTTCTCCTTATCCACCAACGCGGGACAGATCGCTGGCAAGACTTGCAAGGCGAGATCTTTGGGCTCGAAACTGTCCGCTGTTGCCATCAGCGCCATGAGACCGGCCATCCTCGCATGGACGAAGGCGTCTTTCAGACTACGTGAGAAAGCTGGGATCAGGACCGACCTTCTTGTATTGAGGGAAAGCTTCTCCGACAGTCGACCCAAAAGAACAGTAGTATTCGTGCGAATTCCCGGTTCGATGTCGATTTGTGTTTTGGCGAGGTATCGGAGCAGTTCGTTGTTCAGAATTCGGTCGCTGAGTTTTGATGATAGAGGAAGGATGGATCGAAGCGTGGCTTCTCGCAGGGCAGGCACAGTATCTTGGAAACCAGTGACCAGGCGCGGCCAGATCTTATCGCATATTACTTTTTGTGATAATCTGTCCGAGTACAGATCGAGATTCTCGAGCAGAGCCATTCGCATTGCTCGATCTGGGTTGCTGAAGCACTTGACAATCGAGGGACTGATGGAATCCGTCCATTCTTTGTCCGGTAGAGGCTGTCCCAGCTTGAGTACCAGCGGAAGTATCTTGGCTGCGTGCATTGTAGGCGCCGAGAGATTTTGTTGCGCTTGGGCTGCAGGGTTGTAAGACAAGGCTTGAAGCAGCGAGGGCAGTACCTTGTGCTGCAGAAATTCTGGTGGAAATGCCGCCGAGGAGTCTGACAGCAGCCTGAGCGATGCTCAAATTGTGCGTCAGGGTTCTGGTCTCATCAGAGTTCGAGGATATCGACACTCACCTCATCAGAGTACCTCTCTCGCTGTCGGAGCTGAGCATAAACGAGTCCATGCCGGAGGCTACATTGTTCAATCGGTTCTCCTTGAAAAATCCGCCCTCGGCATCGCCGACCTCCATGAATTGTGATGTGGACATTCTGGCTTTAGGCGTGGCCGCCAGTAGCCTCTTCGCCAAGCCGTAGATGGCAGCTGGAATCTTACCGGCCGGCGGTATCCCAGATCCTATTTGGGAAGGGTGGAGCGAGTTGTATGCCTCGAATACGAGCAGACCCAGGTCATACGAGTCGAGTGCGTGAGATTCCATCCTGTGAGCACACGAGATAGTCAGCATGTCTGCATCTGCACGAGTCTTTGGGAGGTAAACCTACTCTTTGAGCACACCCCATCCCCCGCGCTTCACTTCGGGAGAAGCATGTTGTCCAGCATCTGGGACGATACCACCCATGCTCTGCCAGAACCGACTCATTAGCACTCATGTATGCCCCTCAAAACGTTCACGACTAAACACTCACGAAGAGCACACCTGATGGATCATTCATAGCGCTGAGGACGTCAAAGCCGCCTATTCTCCACTCGCCCGCCGGTGTGACGAAGATGCTGTCTATTCTGATGTTGCCGTGGGCTGACTGTGCATCGACATTGATGAATTTGAGGGCCGTCTGGAAGTATAATTCAGCAAAAAAGAGATCATTGTCAGCCAGCGATCATCAGCTGCAGCCAGTCTGAGGAGTAGATACGTACGGATAGCTTGCTCAAACCCCAAGTGATCCACTCAACCCGCATCTGCCCTTGTGTGCTACCGTTGAGGCTGTCAAGGACGGATCTTAGAGGCCGCACAGGCTCGACGGCAATGTAGACGGCGGTGGGCGTCTCCACGCTATCGATGAGTCGCAGAACATCCGGATGCCGCATCGTCCTGAGCTTGCGGAGGGCATTCTTGGCCAAAGGCAACAATGACCTGCGCGGGTTGTTAATCGGCTTCTGCGAGTCGAATACGAGCACGCTGACTGGCGTCGAATCATCCTGTATACTCAGCAAGGCTGCGACGTTGAGCACACACGATTCGGAGACGACAAGATCCAGGAGCACTCACCCGCTTGGTGCCCTTGTGGAGTGTCCAGATGGTTCTGCCCTCAAAGTCTGTGTCCATGTCTTCGATCGAGACATTCGGCATCGGTCCAGTTGCCTTGGACAGCACCGCCGACGAGACCGACTTGAGGAAGTCCATTTTGGCTGCTGGTGATCGCGCTCAGCTGGACTTCTATCCTGTATCGTTTGCTGTTGCGGTCGCCCTCGCTGAAGTTGGAAGCAGATGAGCGACGATGCTATGCTCTGCTATACTATGCAATCCTTGATGCTCGCGTTGCGCATGAGGAAGCAGCGCCCAAGCGTTCTTCTAGTTCCAGCATTCTGACGGTTCAAGATGGAGCGGTCCTTGCTCGGTACCCTAACGGTACCACGTGGCTCCGACCCTCGACAACTCACAGCATCACCCACTTCCCCTTCCATTTGCGTTTCGACCATGTCCATTCTTCCTCGTCACTGCAGCTGATGAGCCTGACAAGGTGATTGACTAAGAAGCGAGCGCGTTACCCACTTCCGGCATCCTCTTTCCGAACACGGACATGCAGAGGAAAGCACAAGCTAATGACATCCGCAGAGACCCGAGTGGATATGCTAGGCCCCAACGGCGTCCTTCACAACCGTTCCAGTGTGTGCATCGTTCGGCACAGCACTGACAGAGATGGAAAACCTGGGCTGATGCCAGGACCGCTCCCATCTCTCTTCTCTCAGAGGCCTTCGCAGCTTCACGCTAGTGCTGGACTTGGGTCATCTACGCACATGCTGCGGATCTGCTATAGTCTTGACACACTGACCCCACTTTTGGATGCTGTTACTGGTTCAGTCTGCATCAGCAACATGCTGCTTCCCGCTAGTCCAAGCTCTTGGCTCATCCTGCCCGCTCGTTCCTGCTGCTGGCTGCATATGTTCTGGTCACTTGTCAGCAGGATGACCCTACCTCTGCCCATCTTTTCCCTCTAGTCCAGAGCCCGGGGATCCCGGATGCCCTACCACGTAACGGTCTATTCCAGATTCGATACTCAAGGGCGAACTTTCAACAACCACAGCTCGACTGCCTCTTTGCTTCAATAGGCTGAGCCAGCGCATTAGGCCGGAATGCTTGGTAATCGCCGCCGTGTTGAGGCAGCTTCCTTCTGTGCCGGTGCCTGCATCCCGAATAGGACGCGCAACTCGACGACCGTAGGAGCCTCAAACCGGATGGGCCCAGCGTCACCAGTGAGATGTGGGCGTTGCTCTCTGTGCTTTGAGGGGCCGGTACATCAACCCTCTCACCTCCATTTCAGACTCTTTTGTGTGTTGTTCCTCGTCTCCACCATCTCTGTTCGACTTCTCAAGGTCAAGCCATCCAGCTGTCCCTCGGTATCCTAATCTCTCCTTTTCGCATCCACCTTTCTGTTTCTTTGTCGACTGGATCGACTCGCGCGGGACTCTCAATCTTGTACAACATCAACACGCAAGCAGGACCTTCACGCCCTCCTGACTCCGGCACCTAACAAGGATAATCCACCCTTGCCACTGTATCTTATCGAAAGACTTCATTTTGGATCGCCCTGACGTTCACTGCACCAACACAACACATCAGCCCCACCGTTCAATTGATTGATGTCCCGTCCCCGCTCCAACACAGCAGGTTCCACCGGGCGAGGTGTCCGTTTCAGCCACGATGATACCGCCGAACAGAATGGTCTCGACGTCAACTTGATGCAGGCCGTCTTCAATGACCAGGCTGCCCTGCAATCGCAGGCCAAGCAGCGCGCATACCACGCCCAGTTGGCCAAAATGACAGCTCAAGCCCAAGCTGGTCAGGGGGTGGGCGGAAATGCGGCCGGCGTCGGATCTCACAGTGTGACATCGCCGACGGGCGATGCGGCCAAGAAGGCCAAACATGCACGCATCTCGGATGACCCCGAATCGCCCTCTTCGGCGCCCAACTTCTCCGGATACCGTATGCCTCAGCAGCCTGAGCCAGCTGCACAGGGTCACTACTCTCGTTCCTCGCTGAACCCCTATCAGCCTCCGCATGCACCCATGTTTGGACGTAATTCGGCACCAAACCTGCCGCCTGAACCGCAATCTCACTCTTCGCCCCGTTCGCCACCGACAAGAGACCTCAACGCCCAGTTTTCTGCCTGGCATTTTGACGGTCAGCACACGAGTAGCTCGACGCCTACTTTGCAGCACTACGAGCCCCCTCCTTCGCCGTCGACGGTGGTTCCTCCATCTCCTAAGGTGCCCTTCTCACCAAAGGTGACTGCGAGTGGCTCCATCAAGTCGCCTGCTCTCAAACCTGCTCTCACGCGGCGAGACCGCAGTGCCGAGAACTTCCGCATGGACCAGGGAGATCCCGAGCGTGGAGCCGTACGACGAGGTGAAGCAGAGGACGTACACAAGACGTACGGATCTGGTCCGAACGTGATGAAGACTCTTGTTGGCCTGTATGGAGCTTCCAGCGCTCCTGGCAACGGTGTGCCTGGGCTCGGTATGTCTGGCCTCGGCTTGCACCGCCACGATAGTAGCGACTCCGCCAGCGAGACTACGCTCCGCGACAATTCTTCTCACATGCACGCTGACAAGGGCAAAGACTTTGATCAGGAAAGCGTCTCGACCCCTGCCCAACACCCGGGTCTCCAGCGATCCGCCAACTCGCGACGACAGAGTCTGAGCTGGACGCTCGGTGCAGATGACGAGCCAATGGAAGAGGACGATCCGCGTCTGACGGGAATGATCCGCAAGAGTATGCAGATCAAGCGCGAACGCGAGTTCACCCATCGTCGCGCCAGTTGGAGCTCGGAGATGGGCGATCCCAATGTGCCGTTCAAGAAGCCTGCTCTGAAGCGACGGTTCAGTCTGGCTAGCATGACGGGTGGCGACAAAGAGAAGGACGACGGGGATGATTACTACACCCGCCGACCCTCGCGCCAATTCGATCGACGAAAGAGTGCAACCACGATCACTTGCCACGTCAGCCACGTCGCGGAACGTCAAAAGTTCATCTTGAAGCTCGCGAAAGCCCTCATGCTGTTCGGTGCGCCATCGCATCGTATCGAGTCCCAGCTGAACGCAACTGCAAACGTACTCGAAGTAGACGCCCAGTTCATTCACTTCCCCGGTATTGTCATTGCGTCCTTTGGTGACATCGACAAGCGTACTTCCGAGACTCATTTCGTCAAGAGTAGCTCGGCCCTTGTTCTTGGTCAACTCCACAACGTCCACATCATCTACCGCCAAGTCGTCCACGACGAGATCAGTGTCGCTGATGGTGCGGCTCAATTGATGGCGTTGCTGAAGGAGAAGCCCTGCTACTCAGTCTGGCAGCGAGTGTGCATTGCAGGTCTGCTTTGCTGGATCATCTCTCCACTCTCGTTCGGAGGCAGCTTCATTGATGCCTTCATCTCCTCGGCATACGGTATCGGCTTGACGTTCCTGCAGCTCCACGTAGCCCGCAAGAATGCGATGTACTCGAACATCTTCGAGATCAGTGTGGCGATCATCATCTCCTTCATCTCTCGAGGCTTGAGCACGACGGGTCTCTTCTGCTACCAGTCTATCGCATCCTCAGGAGTCATTCTCGTCCTGCCCGGTTACATCATCTTGTGTGGTTCGCTCGAGCTCGCGTCGAAGAACATGATCGCCGGTTCCGTCCGCATGGTATACGCGATCATCTACTCCCTCTTCTTGGGTTTCGGTATCGCCATCGGCTCGGACATGTACTTCCTTCTCGACCCTGCTGCCCGTCAGTCCATGTGGGTCCCGCTCAACAACAACGTCGAGGTCCAAGGAACGTTCACTCTCACCAACTCGACTGGGCCCAACATGTTGACGAACTCCACAATGATGAATGCCACCGCTCCCATGCCCATGTGGGACGGTACCTTCACCTTCACAAACGGCACGACCAACGCACTCAACACAGGCAGCATCATCTGCGAGCGCCGACCCGAATGGCCCTGGTATCGCCGCAACATCAGCCCATGGTTCAACTTCCTCTTTGTGCCCGTGTTCAGTTGCCTGCTATGCATGGCCAACGGACAGCCGCTGAAGAGCCGCGAGTTGCCCGTGATGATCATCATTGCCTGCACCGGATACGTGGCCAACATGACGGCGAACCACTTCATCTTCCAGCGCTCAGACATTGTCAGCTTGGCCGGATCGTTTGTGATTGGTATCTTGGGTAACGCGTACTCGCGCATCTTCAGAGGAACTGCGTTCACGGCGATGGCGGTGGCTGTGCTCTTCTTGGTGCCTTCTGGTATGGCCATGGCTGGTGGTCTGGCCATGACGTACCGAGGATCCGATGGCGACTTGTACTCCAACGGTCTGTCCATCGGTTTCAGGATGGTGTCCGTCGCCATCGGTATCACTGTCGGCTTGTTCGGATCGGGTCTGGTCATCTACTCCTTTGGCCGCAGGAAGGGATCCGCCCTGTTTGGTAAGTATCTGCCTCTTTCCAGCTAGTCCCAAACTGAACCCTCATCCTGTGTGTGCATCACTGACCTTGTCCACCCAAATCTGCAGCTTTCTGATCAAGTTCTGGATCAGGAGTCGGAACGGATTCTGGCGGGCGCGCAACGATTGATGGGCCCCTTGCGAAACCGGCTTGTCCAATCAGCCCATAATGCCTCCCGCATCAGCGTGTGCCCACAGACGTTGCTACAGTCAATCCTCGCCAGCTTCCGTCGCGACTCTCCAGTCTCACTCCCGCGCACTTTTCTGAACCACCTTTTTTAACCCTCTTTTGTACACAACCCTGCAATCCAAACCCTCTCCTGTGGTTCCGGAAACCACATCACATCCAACTATCATATCTCGTAGTGGATGCTTCTTGGCTGCCCTGACTTGTGCTCGAATTTGGAAGGCCATCATGTTGCGTGACCGTTCACAAAATCGTTTCAGACGTGGCACACACAGACGCAGAAAGGCAAACGTGCATGAACATCTTCAATTTAAAAAAGAACTGCAAAGAATCAATGCGAGAACAAAGACAAAGTCTCAATGAGTCAGAGGGAGGAACGTGATGATGCGTGACGAAAGCCAAAGTGAGAAAGATGAGCGAGCAGAGAGAAAGCTTTTGAGGAGTGTCGTGGGGAATCAGAGATGTGTATATTGCGGTTTGGGACTACATTGGGGTGAGCATCGCCGTTTAGTCGATCGACTCCATGGCGGACTCGCTCGCGCCTTCTGCGGCAGTCTCGTCCTTGCTGTCAGTCGCGATGTCCTCCTCTACACCGGCGTCGTCAATGGACAAACCCAGGCTGATGAGCTTGTACAACCGGCTGGCAAAGTCCGAGGGCTTGTCCAGGGTGAATCCAGAAGTCAGCAGCGAGGTCTCGAACAGGAGGAAGACGAGGTCCCGTACGGTGGGGTCGTTCTTGTCCGAGGCAACCTTGGATGACAGCTCCTTGACGATGGCGTTGTGTGGGTTCAGCTCGAGAGTCTTCTTAGAGGCCATGTATTGGCTCATGCTAGAATCTCTGAGAGCCTGCGCCTTCATGATGCGCTCCATGTTGGCCGACCAACCGAACTGACCAGTAACGAGAACGCATGGCGAGTCGACAATTCGATTGGAGAGAATGACCTTCTCGACCTTGTCGCCGAGGATGTCCTTGACAGTCTTGGTGAGGTCGTCGAACGACTTCTTCTCCTCTTCGGTGAGGTCGTCGTCGAGCTCGAGACCCTCCTTGGACACGCAAATCAGCTTCTTGCCCTCGAACTCCTTGAGCTGGGTAACTGCGTACTCGTCGATAGGGTCTGTCATGAGGAGAACCTCGTAGCCCTTCTTCTTCAGGCGCTCAAGGAATGGAGAGCCGCGCAGAGCATCGAGACTCTCGCCAGTGAGGTAGTAGATGCCCTTCTGCGCCTCGGGCATACGGGTGATGTAGTCCTTGAGCGAGGTCTGCTCGTCGCCGGACTTGGTAGAGTGGTAGCGGAGGAGCTCGGCGAGCTTGTTTCGGTTGGTGGCGTCCTCGTGGATACCGAGCTTGATGTTCTTTCCAAATGCCTCGTAGAACTTGTTGAACTGTTCCTTGTCCTCTGCGATTTCGCCGATCATCTCGAGTGACTGGAGCAATTGAAAAAGACGCGTCAGGATCAAATATTCTGCATGATAAGACGCGTTCCGACCGAATGACTGCATGAACTCACCTTCTTGACCACGTTCTTGCGGATAACCTTGAGAATCTTGTTCTGTTGGAGAGTCTCACGCGAAATGTTGAGGGGAAGGTCCTCAGAGTCGACGACACCCTTGATGAAGTTGAGGTATTCGGGGATGATGTCCTCGCAGTCGTCCATGATGAAGACGCGTCGGACGTAGAGCTTGATGTTGTTGCGCTTCTTCTTGGTCTCGAAAAGGTCGAAAGGAGCGCGCTTGGGAACGAAGAGGAGGGCCTTGAACTCGAGCTGACCCTCGACGGAGAAGTGCTTGACGGCGAGGTGGTCCTCCCAGTCGTTGGAGAGCGACTTGTAGAAGGCACCGTACTCCTCCTCGGTGATGTTCTTGGGGTCGCGGGTCCAGATGGGCTTAGTCTTGTTAAGCTCTTCTTGCTCAGTAGTCTTCTCCTTGATCTTCTTGGTCTTCTTCTTCTTGTCGCCTTCCTCGTCCTCAACCTCCTCGATCTTGGGCTTCTTGTCGTCGCCCTCTTCGGTGGTCTCCTCGTCATCCTCAACCTCCTAATCGTGAGGAAAAGACGCGTCAAAACTCGATACATGGCGAGTATATGCGCATATTTGCAATTACTTACCTTCTCGACCTCCTTGGTGGTAACGAGCTGGATGGGGTAGGAGATGAATTCGGAGTGCTTCTTGACGATCTCACGGATGCGCTTCTCCTCGAGGTACTCTAGTTGGTCCTCCTTGAGGAAGAGACGGAGCTCAGTACCGCGGCCGAGGGAAGGGTTTACGGTGTCGGGGGTGATGGTGAAGGTGCCACCGGCTGCCGATTCCCAAATGTACTGCTCATCGTCGTTGTTCTTGGTGATGATCTGGACACGGTCTGCGACGAGGTATGATGAGTAGAAACCGACACCAAACTGACCGATCATGCTGATGTCGGCGCCGGAGGAGAGGGCCTCCATGAAGGACTTGGTGCCGGACTTGGCGATGGTACCGATGTTGTTGACGAGGTCAGCCTTGGTCATGCCGATACCTGTATCCCGGATGGAGAGGACGCCGTTCTCCTTGTCGGGTGTAATGCGAATGTAGAGGTCCTTTGCAGACTCGAGAGCGGAGGGGTCGGTGAGACTGGCGTATCTGATCTTGTCGAGAGCATCGGAAGCCTGTATTTGAGATGGATACACAGTGTGAGTGAGCCTGCACTAAACTCGTAAGGTGGCTGAGCAGACGCGACTTACGTTGGAGATGATCTCGCGCAGGAAGATCTCCTTGTTGGAGTAGAAGGCGTTGATGATGAGGTCCATCAACTGGGCAATGTCGGCGGCAAAGCCGAAGGTTTCTTGCTGTTGCTCAGCCATGACTGCGAGAACGAGAAGAAGTTGGGAGCTATTCAGTATTGAGCCTGGGCTAAGCTGTGCTTATGCATGCACTCAACCACTTACTGTGTGTGCGTGCGTGTGCGTGGGATGAACAAGTGCAGAAAGGTCAAGCGTAGATGTGCAGTGAGGTACAAAGCAGAGAGGGTTGACTGGTGTGCTGCAATGGTAACTGGTGGACGAGGGGAAGAGCGAGGTGGCCAAGGTTGATTTTATGCTTGCTGTGCCAGATGGCTTTCTTCCCTTCTTCGTCTCGCCTTCCAGAAGCTTCTCGAGCTCGCCGCAGGGGTCAAAGCGCGCAAGCCCCCGCAGCCACGTGGTAGTGCAAAAGTCACGTGACTACATGCTGGCTCAACAAACAAAACACGAGCTGCATAACAAACAATCGCTCGGCAAACGCGCGCCTGTCGACTTGATCATCGAACTACGAGCAGAAGGGAGAGAACTCCTGGCTGGCTGGCTCGCGGCTCACAAGTGGGAAATTCTCATCTTGACAGACACGCGGAGGAGAAGAAGGCGGACTCTCCTTCTCTCTCTCTCTCTCTCATCCACTCACTCACTCAGTCCATCGATCGGAGCGCGTGGTTGGACAGTCCTCAACGCGTCTCGTCTCATCATCTCTCATCAGGAGGTGACTTCTTTGTCCGGCGTACGCAATCAGCAAATCAGCATCTCAACTGGATGTGGCCGTTCAAGTCGCGAAGCATCGACAAAGACAGCAGCAACAACGACGATCCTTCATCCTCATCGACCACTGCTTCCATCACGACGCCATCAGAGAGCATTCCCGACATCATGCCGCCCAAAACCACTACGCCGGCTGCTCCTCCTCCTCCTCCCGACACCCCGACATCAGACCCAGCACCACCTGGCACGCCCGGCCGCAAACGCAAGAAGCAGGCCATCCAGGTTGAGACATCCACAACTTCCACGGCTGCAGCAGAAGCAGCGCAGAAGCAACCAGATGATGACAGTGAGAGCGCGCCCAAGAAACGGCAACGAAAGCCGCAAGCATCCATCCCACAACCGGTCGCGCACAGCACATCCTCTCCAGCCAGCGTCTCCAAGGCTGCAGAGACGGCCGCCGCTAATGATTCCACTGTCAAAGTCCCCAAGAAGAGAGGAAGGAAACCCAAGAACGCCAATGCCAATGTCTCGACCGCAGCCTCGACCTCAGCCGCCATCGATGCCAACGGAGATCATCAGATGGCAGATCTTACTTCTGGATCGGTAAAAGGAAAGAAGGTTGCTGCTGCACATGACGAGGCCCCATCTCTTGCACCCAGGACTCCCGCTACAGTCGCTTTTGCAAACGTCAAGATACGCGATGCTGCTACCAACGCTGTGAAGGACAACCTGCATTACCCTATCAATCTCGACAGCTCTCTTCTTGGCATGCAGCGATACCTTGTCGCAGAGCTCGGAATCGCTCCCGAGACTCCCTTCGCTTTCACCTACTTCGATACCACGGTCACCCCTCCCGAATCTTATTCGATGTCGAATGGTGAGTCTTGACTCAGGTGCTGAAGCACATCTAAGAATGGTAGCTCAACATCCCTTGTCGCACCACATCCAGAGAACCGATTCAGCACTTTCAAGCAATGGGCGTTGAATGCTCCCGTGGGCACAAAGATCTCCGTAGAGGCGGCAGCCGTTTTCGGTTCTCATCCTATGCAACAAGCTTCCGGCTCTGTAGCCACACATTACGACCCTACTCCTCACCAACAGCTTGTTCCTGTCAGCTTGGCCCCTCCTTCCAGCTCTCTCGCCCAAACTGCAGCCAAAAGCGCAGTTGCCGCGGCTGCTGACGCTCTCCAGCCCTTGTCCGGCTCCAACCCAGCTCCTCAGGCTGATGAATCTGCAGCAGCCGATGTGACCACCTCCTCCAAGAAGTCGACCGGCTGTGGCATTTGCTCGTCAGCAGACGCACACCCAGCCGAGTCTTGTCCTTGGATCCAAGAAGGTGACGTCTCAAAGCTACGGGCGCGCATGGGCGAGCTCAAGGATTTGCAACAACGCAAGAAAGGCCACGAACGTACAGCTCAGAAGGATCTTAAGGCATGGCTCCAACAGCATGGCAAGGGCAGGAGAAAATCGGGGAAGTCGGTCGCACCTGAGGATAATGTCGCAGAGACCGATGCAGAGGGTGACGATGAGAATGCTGATGGTGAAGACGAGACGATGGCCGATGCCTCTGCCACGACAACGACCTCCGCCCGACCTCCCAAGTCGAAGTCGAGCCAGTCAAAAGCGGCTGCTGTATCTGAAGACGCTAATGGCTGCCTTCTCTGCGGCTCGTCAACCGGTCATCCATTGAAGCAGTGCCCAATGCTCACCCCAGCTAACAACGAAGCGGTTCGAGCACGGCTTGTCGAGATGAAGTCGCTCGACCCTCGTCCCTTCAAGGTCGAGAAGGAAATCGGTGTATGGCTCAAGGAGCTCGGCATTCCTATCCCGCGTATGCCTCGCAAGACCGACGGCGGGGCCAGCGCAGCTCGGCGGGGAAGCCAAGATGCCGGTCAAACTACCGATGCCGATGCAGAGGGAGAGGACGATGCTGATGCCGATGCAGAGGGTGAACCGGATGATGACGATGACGATGCTGCCGCTGCTGCAGCGTCCGTCTCAGCTGTTTCCGCCGGACCGTCGTTCTATTCGCTCTCGGACAGGAACCAATCGGGATCGGCTCCTAAATCGCTCTCGAACCCGAAACAGGCCCCACCGGCTCCGAACACTGCACAGCCTGCAGCACCGGCTCAGTCTAATGGTGCCGTCGGCTGTGCAATTTGTTCCTCGTCCAGCTCGCACGAGCTCAGCGAATGCCCTTGGATTGTGAAAGGGGACGTCAATCGCCTTCGAAATCGCCAGAAGGAGTTGAAAGCACTCCAGCAGCGCAAGAAGAAGCACGAGCGAGACGCCCAGCGCGAGATTCAGGCTTGGCTCAAATCTCACGGCTTGCGTGCAGGTCGGGGCAAGAGCGTCGCACCCGAGGAGAAGGCATCGACCACTACGGAAGAGAATGCGGGCGCAACCACAGGCTCGTCCTCGGAGTCGGAAGACGACGCAGCGATGAGTCCTGCCAAAGCTGGTGATCGCACAGACGATGAAGGAGGACCATCCACCTCGATGACGGCCGCTTCTCGTAAGGCTTTGCCTTGCGGCATCTGCCTTTCGCCCGAGTCTCACGAAGCAGCCGCCTGTCCCATGATTATCGAGGGAAATGCGGACAAGCTGAACGCGCGTCTCAACGAGCTGAAGGCCCTCCTGCAGCGTAAGAAGCAAAACGAGCGCTTCGCTCAGAAGAACATCGAGGTGTGGCTCAAGGCCAGGTCGGAACCGGGCGGTGTCGGCTCGGCCTCGTTTGTTTCGGTGTCGGAGCCGCGCAAGCGTAAGCCGAGGGGCAAGAAGAGCAAGGAAGGAGGGGACGACAAGGAAGAAGAGGACGACGAGGAAGAGGAAGATGGTGTCACAACGAACACGACTGTGAATGGTGGGAATCCTCCTGCCTCGCAACAACCACAGGCCGGCCGGCGGGTGGGCGAGGGCTTTCAGCAGACCTGGAATCAGGGTGAGGCACACACTGATGGAACAGATGATGAGGAGGAGCATTACCAGCTCCAAGACAGTCCGCGTAGCTCACAGCGGTTCAACAATTTGTTGCAACTTGGCAGTCAAGGACGTCCCGCATCCGCCAACAGTCCGCTTCCAAGCTCCGGTGCATTGAAATCCGCGTCTCAAAAGTCGCCCGCGAAGAAGCCAGTCAGCGCTCATGCGCCGCCGCCTCAGACCTCTACTCCACTTGCCGCTCATCAGATGATGGCGGCTGCGGCTGCAGCGGGAGCAACGGCGCCATCGTCCCAAGCATCGAACATATCATCCTCTCAAGCATCCTACTCCCCATACACCAAGCTGACAAACCTGCAACCCAACCTCTTCAAGAAGGGCGGACTCGGCCTTCTCGGCGTTCCCGACTTTGGGCTCGGAAGCGCGTCCAACAGCGCTGGTGGGCAAAGCCCGAATACGACTGTCGGAGGTCTTCCTGGCTCAAACAGAGCCTCAGGTGCACATAGAAAATCCCTCAATGCCGGACCCGGCAATACACCCATGCTGACATCATCGCCCGAATCTGACGACTCCTCGGAGGATGACGACGACGATGATGATGATGATGATGACGACACTGTAGAGGAAGACAGCTCCGACGACGATCGACCTGGACCGGGAAGCACAAGGAGTGCGGGCGTAACAAAGAAGCCGGGCGTCTTGGCGACCAGCCATGTGCCGCCTGAGAAACGGCTGGGCGGATCCGCTACGAAGAAGGTGAAGAAGCCCAAGAGCGCACTTGCAGGACTATAGATCAACACACTGCCCTGCTTGCCCGGACGAGAACATATACCTTTCCCCTTTATCACTGCTTTACGACGCCATATGTCAGGTCTCTTCGCCACTTTTGAGAAGCTCGGGGGTTCGTAGGGCTCCGCCGACTCCTTTCCAGCTATCCCTCTCAACACAGTCTCCGACCTGTAAGACTGGACGCGCTTATTTTGTAACACGGCACTCCTTACCCTTCATATCCAATCTCCTTTGAATCACAAAGCGCGCCATGTACCAAGACTTCTTCCAGTGCGATAAGTGTGTGTGAAGTCACACCAAAGACAAAGCAACAGAGGGTGCAGATGAGATTGTGCAAGTCACCTACCGACCTCATGCAGCGCCGGAAAAGTTTGCCTAGTTGTGGGTAAAAGATCTAGGAGATGACTTGGCCAAGGCTGTTTGATCCTCGCCCTGCGCTCATCCAATCGCCTCCTCGTCTCCGCCATGACGATGCTCAACAGCTCCTCCCGGATCTCGTGAGCCCA
>LAXH01000070.1:34030-77855 GCA_001006505.1 Tilletia horrida
CTTGCCAGACCATGGCGAGGACGGGGCCGGAGTTCATGTACTTGATGAGACCGGGGAAGAAGCCCTTGCCCTTGAGGTCAGCGTAGTGCTGTGAGAATGGGGAGCAGATCGGGGTTTCAGTAAAGAGACCTGGAGCGATGCAACCGTCTGCGCCAGGGAGAATGCGATTGATCACGTACCTCCTCGAGGTGCTCGGTAGAGGCGTGGACGAGCTTGCAGGCGACAAGCTGGTAGCCGCGCTGCTCGAAGCTGAAGCACGGCAGAGCAGAGGAAAGTTGCAACAGAGTCAGCATGAGGTTGGAACACGATGCATGCATCTTAACAACAACTGCTCACCGCTTCATGATCTCACCGGAGAGACCGCGCTGGACGCCGTCCTGTGATAGCGGAAAGGAATGAAGAGTAAGCACACTGGGCGTGTACCATAAGCGAAGCCCATGAAACGCACAGGCTTGACCATGATGAAAGCTGGAGACAGGGGTGCGCACTCAGAAAAGGTGAGCTAGGAGCCTGAGCACGCAAGAGACAAGCGAGACTCACTCTGTTCAGTAGCCATGTTGATGGAGTGTTTGGGTTGCGGTATCAAAGCAGGAGGGGTGATGTGTTGGAATGGGTGATGGTGGTGGGAGGATAGGAGGAAGTAGGCAATGGCAAAAGTCTGAAGAAGGAGTGCCAAACTGCCAACCAACACTTGACTCCGACTCATCCAAACACCCCTTGCTTCCCTCCTTCTTCTCTCCTCCCTCACGAGAACAGGCGGATTCTTCTGAACAGTGGGGCTCATCACGACGAGGGCAGGTTCAGGTTCAACAAGATACTATCGTACTACACAGCTGCTGCTACCCAGAACAAGCAAGACAGCATTGACTCAACCAAGGCTGGCAGCGGGAACAACAGCAAGAAGAAAAGTTGCTCTTCTCCAGGAAGAAATGTGCACGGACACATAGAGGTGGAGTTTAAGCTTCTCTCTCCACGTGGCCAGCTTGGTCACGTGCTCAGTGTGATACCCGATCTGACTTGTCGGAGCCTTTTCCAACTTCAACCACCAGCCTCAAAAAATTCTTGGAAACCCAGAGAGGAGAGAAGGACAGCAAGGTACGAGTAGTCAAGACGCAAGTGAGCAAAGGGAAGACGGATCAAAGATGGCAGCAGCACAGGCATCGTCTGCCATGGTCACTCTCGCACCAGGCGGGCCAGAGCTCTCCACAACCCCAGACACCATCGCCGCATCGTCTTCGCCCTCCTCGTCTGCCTTTGCTTGTACCAGATCCCAAGTCGGACTCGTCTACAAGCTCAGCGGTGCCAATCAGAAATCCACTCACACTCGTGCTTCGGTCAAGCGGATCAGACATCTGGCCCTCGTCTCTGCGCATACAAACGTGCACCTCGTCCCCACCTCGTCCTCGACCTCGGACCCGGTATCGGCCTCTGATTTGCCCTCGACTTCATCCTCCTCTTACACCGCCGACTTCCACCTCAGCCCTCTTCAGTCATTTCTTGCCCTAAATCCCACGTCTACCATCGGGGGAGAGGAAGCTCTTGGTCAAGCAGCGCCTGTGTCTCTCTGCAAGGGCGCCAGCAGAACAACTTACATCGCCCTCTCACAGCCGCAGCCTGCTCTGAGGGTCTTCTACGAGAAGACGACGGGCACATCGTCATCCACATCGAGTCGCTCCAGAACAATCCCAGTACAGCTGCAGACGACCTTGCCAGCAGAGTTCGGCTCGGACCCCATCAGCCATCTCAACTTCCTCAATTCTGGGGAACTCATCACTGCCCATGCCAACTCCCCTTCCATCTCAATTTTCGAACACAATCCGGTCTCGACTGCTGCCGCAGCGGACAAGCCTGATGGGTCTGCAGACGCAACAGCAGCGACCCATCTCATCAAGACGTGGTCATTCCCCATCCCACTGGATCATGCTCAAGCCAACAGTCGCATCACTCATCATTTCACCCATTTTGATTCGACTCCCGCGCTTCACCTCTTGCGATACACAGCCACCAGCTTTGTCCAACACGAGCGTGTGTCAGCAATAGCTGTTAGGATCGCCTCCTCCTCTCTTCCACAGACCTCTATCGAGACTGCCGCTGCTCCAACTAAGCCAGCTTCAAAGACAAGACAGGGCCGGAAATCTGCCATTCAGGTCATGGATGATTTAAATGCCCTCCCAGGATCGACATCGTCGATGACAGCCACTCATAACCCAGACCCATCATCTCCACTTCGGCTTCAAGTCGTCTTGATTCAAAGCAGAGGCAAAGATGCGGCCGCAGCTGACCGAGTGCAGCTGTTGGGAGATGTTGTCATCCCCGGGTTCGAGGGTGCGAGGAAAGTGGCGCCAACAGCCAATGGCACGGCGCAGAAAAGTGAAGGCAAGGCAGAGGGTGAGAATGAAGTCCCTGACTCTTCTTTGGGAGCTGGAGACGTGATCTCTGCCTCTGTGCATGCAGACGGTCTTGTTTATATTCTGAGTGAGTAAGAATTGGTCGGCCACCTGACAGAGATTTACGGGGGCTGACTCTGCATCATTTCGTGACCTATCCTCCAGCACGATTTGGTCAGGTCCATCTCTACCGACTTCACCTTGGTACAGAGGCCGTGCCAACCCTGATCCTTCAGCGGACGATTCAATTGCATCATTTCCACTTTGCACCCACCTCGTCTTCGTCCGCAGCATCGCAAGTGCTCTCACAGCCAGCCTCAGTCCTCGCGCTCTCGCCAACCCATCTTTTCCTTGCCGGGCTGGTTCTGGTACCCACATCAGCGAGCACAACAAGTGCAAGTCAGACTGGCAAAAAGTACAAGACGCGACTTTATGCGGTCATTCTGGACACTGCTCTCGAGGTCATTGTCGCAGAGTCGGATTTGAGCTCGATGCTGCCTTCTCACTTCTCAGTACAGCCGAGCAACAGTTCTGCGTCCACGGAAGGTGCGGAGTCATCTGGGGTCACCGATTCGACCGGATCGAGCGCGTCAAGATCGGTCGAGATCTCTGCCGAGGGAGTACACATCTCCGCACTTCGCGGCGCGGGTTCCGAAATTTTGCTGCAGCTCAGCGCTTCGTCAAGATCCTCATCGCGAAGAAATAGCAACCCGGCAGCCTCGTCTCGCGGGATCAATTACACCGTCACGATGGCACTGCCATACACTGTCCCCGCCCACTCTTCCGTCAGACACGCGATGGGCAAAGCTGGCCTGACGTCTCGTTGGATCGCGGGGATATATTCGGCACAGGAGGGCTCCGGCTCGGGGCTGGCGGTGCCGAAGAAGCAGAGGAAACAAGATCGCAGACGGCCCAATGCTGCGGCGACAGGTACCAACACGTCGGCGGATGCAAATGGCGTCGCCACATCCTCGAAGCGATCGGAGAGCGTGGTAGCTCCGTTTGAGAGACTAGTTCAATCGCGCGAGGGCCCTGCGACTGCGGAGGACTGGACACTCGTCTCTAACACCCTTCAGAGTCGGCCTGACCTTGTGGAGAACGACCTGGTGCGACTTCTTGTGTGCGCACTGTCGCGATCACAAAGACGGAACGGAGATGAACACGCTACATTGCGCGCCTACTTGCGCTCATTCCTGCCAATCCCCCTGTCTCGCCCTTTGGTGCGTGCTGCGCTCAAGAGACATTTGCGCCTAGCAGGTGCGGCCAAGGCGGGGAGTGCTGGAGCGGGTGATGATGTTCTGGGTCGCTTGCAGGTGTTGACAGAGGTGCTGTGTGGCTGGGTCGATTCTTCCGCCCAAAGGACACTCGAACGGAGCGGCACGTGGGGCAAGCAGAATGGCACAGCGAGTGCAGAACTTCCCAAGCTGGACGATGTGAGTAGAGCACCTTCTCAACTCGGCGAAGATGATGACCTGCTTCTGACATATTCATCTTGCATGTCACAGATTCTGCTCCTGTTGACCGACCTACTGGACACTTTCTTCCCCTATCTGCTCGGGGCGGCAGCGAGTGCGCCCTCATCTGCTGCAACGAGCGCGATCGAGGTTCTACAACGGATCCAGAGTGCGCTGCGACCCCACATCTCAAGCGTGTCTTCGCTCTCACTCTTGTTGGGCCCACTGAACGCATTTGCAGCGCTCGAGGCGGATCGCGTGCGAGTCTCGTCGGCGGTACATGCTGCAGCTGCAGCGGCCGAGGAAGGTGCAGACCAAGTCGATGTCCATCCTGCTCTCCGCAGTGGAGCTCTGGAACCAAAGCGGGAGGGGGTTTTCCTTGCGGGAGTTGCATTGCCTGCGTCTGGCAAGCTGTCAAAGAAGCAGCAGAGGAAACTGCAGGAGCATCTGGGCAAGTCTCAGAAGAATGGTGCCACTCAGGCTCGGGCTGTTACCGGTGGTGGTGGACCGGACGGGGCTGGATTGGCTGCTGATGGAGCAGGACGGGCGAAGAGGAGGATGATGATGGAGGCGAGCATGTTGGTGGGCGAGTATGCTGTCGAGGTGTTGGAGTTTTGATCGCTTCTACAGTATATCATCCATCACGTAGACGATGTCCCACTGGCAATGATTAAATCAGCAAACTTCTTTCTCGTAATTCCATCGTTTGCATCATCGTCACCATCATCATCCAACACCTGGTATTCATCCTTCAGCATTGGCCTGACACAGTGTCACTTGTTGCAACCGTTGCTCTGTCGCTATATTCAGGCCCGCCCTCTCGTTGCTGTGAATCTGGCAAGCAACGACCATCATCGCCTCGCAGCATTTCCCGCTCCGAGGTCGCGGTACATTTCCCATCATGATTGTGAGAACATCGGCGCTCACAGTACAGCTAGCCCATCGAGCCGCAGCGTCCGCTTTAACGTCAGCTCTGCCATCGTCAACCACGGCATCGGCGAGGCTATCGTCCGCCCTTCTCGCCACCCGCTTACCTCAACATCAGCCCGATGGCCAAAGAAGGAAAACCACCTTGCACCCGGCCGAGGAAAAAGGCCATCCGAAACCCGTCAGGACGTATTCTCAACTCCAACGGAATGTCCTCGCGCTGTACAGGAAGGCATACCGTCTCATCCGGACCAAGCCCGAGGTGAGTCGATCCCCATCTGTATGGAGGGAATAGGAGGCAAGTATCTTCAATTTCGTTGCTGACATCATACACTGCACGCTCGACCAAAATCAAGGAAACGCAATACCACTTCCTCCTCTACCTTCGCCACGCCTTCAAGCATCCAACCCAGGGAGGCGGCGTCTCGCGCAAAGACTTCAGCGCCATCGAGTTTCTGCTGCGGAAAGGCGAGCGCACGGTGGAACAAGTGTTCGGCGATCCCGGTGTCAGGGATGTTCATCTGCCTCGCGCCGTCATTGAGGAGGAGAACCAGAGACAGGAGGCCTTGGCGAGAGAGAGGGGGAAGGAGGAGCAGGAGGCAGGGAGGATAGGGTGAAGACAGACAGCGGAGCGACGTAATGCCATGAATACATTTTGTTGCCCTCCGCCCGCTGCTGATGCGACACAGGCCAAAGATCAGACAGTGGAGGCGAAAGTGCCAACTGAGCGCCAGGACCACGAATTACTGTCTGATGTAGTAAATGAAAGTATTACACTCTGCTCAACGAGGGGAAGAGCAAGGAAAGAGTGTCTGTTGGGTGTGCTCGTGATCCCTTATCACTGATCATCGTCGTCTCCCACATCAAAGATGTTTTCCTCGTCCCTTCTCGCCACAGCGTCGACATCTCTCCCGCTATCGGACCCACCAGCCCCAGCCTGCCGTCGCTCCGAGGGCAGCTCGACCTCGCTCGGATCGTCTCGGAACCGCACCTTGACAGGCGTCCGTCTGCCGCCAGTGTGTGCCTGGGCCGCCGCCGCCGCCGCCGCAGGATCGGCACCGTTCCCGTCTTCAAAGTAATTTCTTGACGAGGCTCCGCCCGCTTCGCCAGCTCTGGGCGGTTGAGACCCATCATCTACAACAAGCCGGGTCAGCTCGTGAGCTCCTTCCTCGCCCTCCCCTTCCTCATCGGCATCGTCTCTCCTTCTCCTCCTCCTTGATTCCTCGTCGACCTCATCGTCATTCAACTCAAAGTCCCCGTATCCGTTGGCGGTGTGCTTTGCGTGCAGCCCGTCCAGACGCGCTCGGCGGCGGATGCGGAGTAGGATGCAAACTCCGAGTCCGACAGCGATCAGCAGGAAGATGAGCGCGGCAGAGCCGGCGTTGCTGTGGTGATCGATTCGAGTGTCAGTAACCCTTTGAGTGGACGAGAACGACAGCAAGTGTGAGAGAATACTCACTAGTAGGCGGCCCACTTGGCTTCTTCTGCGACTTGCTCCTCCGTCTTGCCGTCTACACCGGGAATCATGGGCAGGATCTTGTCCCCCGCCACGGGAGCGCCTGTTCCACCACCAGCAGCTGCGCCACCAGCTCCCACAAACACGAGCTTTCGACCGCCTTCTGCACTCGTGCCCGGTCCCACTTTGCCCTTGGGCCCTAGCACTGAAGGGATCCGCGCCGCGGGTCCAGCACTGGCCAGCAACTCAGCTGTGCCCAGACCATCGTCGAAGCCCATAGAGCGCAACATCATGTCGTGCACAACAATGGGCTTGTCCACGCCGACCATGTGCGAGGCGTCTGCGATCCGAACGTAGGTGTAATTCCGCGCCGTCGTCCACTGTCCTGCGTACTTGTTGTTCACATACCAATCGAGTGGTTCGGTATTCTGTTCAAATAGAGATGCGGTGTGAGACAACCCTCTTCTCGAGACAGAGAGTGTAGGAGAACGGGAGACTCACCAAGCCCTTTTGACCGCCCCACACCAAATTTTGTCCGATCCGCTCTACTCCTAGATGGTTGCAAATCAGATCCTTATCACCGGCAAACATGGTGATCTTCAGACCTCTCTCTAGCAAGCCCGGCAAGAGCATGACCGAGGCCTGCTCTTTGTGTCCCTGCGCATCAAGCTTGGTTCCATGTAATGCGCTTGATACGCGGGAGCTGCACTCTGTCCAGGCCTGTGGGTGGTTCCTGTCATCGACATGGAGGGCCTGTCTGACATCCTGACGCTTGAGGTAGGCGTACACGGAGTGCAGAGTCAAGGGCCAGTTCATGCCGCATTCGGGGTGGGTATCGGAGAGACGAACGTCGTAGATGTTGATGCACATCGGTTTGGCGTCTCTGATAGAGAAATCCCGCAGATCAGGAGTATTGTCAGGAGCGAAGCGCATACCTGCAGCACACGCTATCGGGAAAGAGCTCACCTTGTTGTTGTCAGACGAATGATATTAGGCAGGACGCTCTCGCACTCTGGAACCACACGAGGGAGGTAATCGGCGGGGAACTTGGTAAGCGCGTCTCTGCACCGCTTGACTGTGTGGGCTGCGTCTGTGTATTGCTTGAGGATGACCAAATGGAACGGAGTCAGAACGGAACGAGGTGACGAGTAATCCAAGGGAATCAGGTCCGAGTTCCGTGGCGCGTCCCTGAGGAAAGGAGAGGAAGAAGACTAGATGTTGCATGGTACTCACTGGTGAAGAAGGTGTCCATATGTTGGCTTCGACCATCATGTCCAGCTCTGATCCTGCTTGAGAGCGAGGGTCGATGTATCCATTCCCGATGACGGCCCCTTGCAGATCGACTGGTGGTGTTGGCCCGGCATCAAGAATGGCTTTGGCAGTATATGGAATGTACTGTCCCGCACTGTGCAAGCAAGGAATGAGCGCCGATCAGCTCTGGAATGTGAGGCAGAGGGCCAAGCTTAAGGGTCCAGGACGGGGCCCATACTCACAAGCTCTCTCCTGCAAGATATACCGCATAACCGTTCCCTCGCCCGTATTCTGGGAAGACCTTGACGAGCTGTCGGAGGAAATAGACGACCTCGTCTGCTGCTTGTTGGAGGGAGGTCACGTATCCGCCCGAGTTTGTGTATGAGAATCCGGTGCCGACGGGCTGGTCGAGGTAGATGACGTCTGCGTATTCGTTCCAAGCTGAGCCAGGGGTGGCCCATTCGAGTTGGCCTTCCTTGTCAGTTCTGCATCTCCAAGGTCCGACTTCCATCATGAGGCCGTCAAAGGAGGAGCAACCGGGTCCGCCATTGAACCAGATGATGAGTCTTCGCTGTGAGCCGATGTGCTGTGCCTTTTGGAGGACAAAGTAGAGGTGAGCGTTTGCATAGTTGGGTGCGTTGGAGGGTCTGGCGGGGAGATAGCCTGCATAGGTGTGGAGCTTGGGACCGGACGGGAGGACCGTCTTGGAGTTGGAGGAAGCAAAGGCTGCGAGGCGGTTGGGAGGAGTGTCTGGCAAGCCGGGTATCTTGTCGACCCAGAAGGAAGCAGCGGCAGGGACCACATCGTCGCTGCCACCTGCGCGCGCTGTCATGTTCATCGCCATCGTTGATGCTGTCGAAGAGGAGTGTGCACGGCCGTTGCTATGCATGGCAATGCAGCCCCCAATAATAAGCTTGTGTTGAGCTGGAAGGAGTTG
The DNA here is from genome assembly GCA_001006505.1 of Tilletia horrida. NCBI lineage: Eukaryota > Fungi > Basidiomycota > Exobasidiomycetes > Tilletiales > Tilletiaceae > Tilletia > Tilletia horrida. The sequence continues at coordinate 42,443 of LAXH01000070.1, forward strand.
GTTGGTTGGTTGGTGCTTGGCTTGGGGACGAGCTTGCTTCTCGGAGCCGAGTAGGAAGGGACAAGTTTATCCGTCAGGGTCCGGCGGCTGAACCCAGCCACGTGGCTCTCACTACCATCGTCATCGGGCTTCTGCACTGCCATCTCCGCCCCGCTCGCTCAATGTCTGTCCCCTCTTCGCAAAGCTCCACCCTCTCAACCACAACCATAGCCCCATCAACGACAGGCAACCATGTCGACATCTCATGTCAAGCTGTGAGTATCAGCCTCGCTCATAATGCTGCTGCAGCTGCAGCTTCATACTCACCCATGCTCTGATCCTCTCTCTCTCTCGCTCGATTCCAAAGGTCGATTGAACCAAATCCAAAAGCAAGAGAGCCGGCTTCCTTTATCCAAGGCTACCCTGGCATCCCTCGCGCAGCAAATCACTCCAGACCGTCGGCAACCATCACAGGCGTAGTCCACGTACGATCAGGATCAAAGGGCATCCAAGCAGCATGGCTCCGTATCGAGCTCAGAAAGAATGAAACCATTCCACCCGGCGACCACTGGGCAGAGCTCATCGGCAGAGCACCCACCGACCTCTGGACTGCCCCGGGGGTAGACGCAAGAACAGCACATGCTCCCACTGCAAAGTCAGGCAGAGGCAAGATCGAACCCGCAGAGCAGCCTCAAGACTGGGATACATTACCAGACGCTTCCTCCTTCCCGTTTACCATCCCCGTGCCAGAAGGACTTCCACCCACAGCGCGCATCGACAAGTCGGCCTCGATCACATACGAGCTTGTAGCCACGCTCTGTATCCAGACCAAGCGAGGCCTCATCAAGAAGGAGACTCAGTCCAGCATTGTCCAGGCCACTCAGCTCGTTGTCATTGAGAAACAGTGAGTACAGCTTCTTCAGCTTTACCTTGTGCCGGATCCGCAATCCCGTTCTCATGCAATCTGGGATCATCTTTCCTCTGAGCAGTGAATTACATTCCATGCACCCAATCTATCAGTAAGTCATCTGTTTCCAAAGGTCACGCAAAGGAGCATGCGATTGATCTGAGTTGCACCCCTTTTCCCACTCCAGCATCGCGGACGAGCACATTGCTTCCACTGCGCCTTCACCCACTAATGAGCCGACTTCCATCGTCACTGCCAAGGTCTTCCGCAATCAGACCTGCTATGGTCCCGGAGATACGGTCAATATCAGGATCATCGTCACTTCCGACCGGATCAGTCCCGTCAAACTGAAGAACCTCAGCTTTGCCGTGCGCGAGACGATCACCTATCGAGGTGGGCCAGGCGGCACCACAAAGGGCGGAGCACCCACCACAGATGGAGGCGGCGATCCGAACCCTGCTGGGTCCAATGCTCCCCTCGGCGCATCCCCTCAAGCGGCCAGCACTCAGAAGACCGAAGTCATCTGCACCAAGACGAAGAGTATCGGCAAGAAGATGTACAAGGGCGATACCCTCATGTTCGACCTCTCCGCAGCCATACCAAAGACACACAGTCTCATGTCTGTCGCTACCGCGAAGCACATCGGGGTATCTTATACCATGCGCATCGTCGTCGATCTCGGCGGAGGCGACAAAGCAGCGAGCACCAGCAATCCCACAGCCGCAGCGGCCTCGCTGAATGCTGCCAAGGAGAATGCAGGCTCAATCGTGATGGACCACTTGCCCATGACCATCTCCAACTTTCTCAGGAGCGTCAGCGAGGACATAGTCAGAGCGATAGGGCATGTCGATGGGCTTTCTGCCGGTGGGACAGGAGGAGCGGCGGGTTTGCTCAGAGGCGGACCTGATGATCCCGAACGGACTTCACCGCAGCAGCAGTATCGACAGCCTCATCGTCACTCTAGTATGGATCCCCGACCCATGTCTTCGTATGCTGGAGGAGCCGCAGCTGCAGCTTATGCACCTCAAGACCCACAGGGAGGGTATGGAGGTGGGCACCCAGGCTCGCTCCGGCGCTCACGCAGCATTGATGGGAGCAGCGCAAGCTTGCAAATTCTGCCCTCACCAACCTCGGCCACGGGCTCGAACAACGTGTCGTCGGATCCTTCGACTCCAATATCGGCTTACTTGAGAAGGAGCGACACCATGTTCAGTCAGCGCACTGCGGGTACGGCGTTCTCAGGCCCGGGCATGGCTGGACGAGGTGTGCCTGGTCAACTATTTGACTGGCAACAGGTTGGAGGCAGAGACGCATTGGGGCAGCAGCAGCCTGTTCGTGCTTCCGCGTTTGTGAGCGGACCAGGAAGCATATATCGCGGAAGAGGAAGTGGCGGTGGTCCAAGTGGGCCCGCGTCGACAGCAGCGAACGGGAGGATGTCGCATATTGCAGAGTCTGGATCACATACCATCCAAGTTGGCGCTAGAGTCCCTTCGGGACCTGCGGTGGGTGGAAATGCGATACCTCCTCCTGGATCGTCGTCTGCCAAGGCACCGACGGCCACAGCCATGATGAATCCCCAGCACAAGGTCAACGACAGCGGACCTGCGATCGGAACAGACACGATGATCACTGATGGATCTGGACCAGGCGGTCGAGCGCTGAATCAAGCCGAGCTTGCCGCTCTCTTCCACCACACCGATCATGCCGACTCGGCAGCAGAGATGTTGGGCCTGGACCCGACCTTGTTCGCGAACGACCTGGCATCGTATTCGGGCTTCAGGGCGAATCAGAAGATCCGTGCGAATCAGATGATGAGCGAATACGGGCGAAATCCATTGCTGTCCAATTTGAATCCGGATCACATCCCACCGTCCGCCCCGGCGTCGGTGTACTCTGGACAATCTGACGGAGGCGCTTCGAGGCCGCCGACGGTCATTGTGGGTGGGGGAGGCCCTTATGGTGGGGAGCCAGGCTTGGCACCTGGCCAGATCATGCCTCAGGGCATGTCTGCTTCGGACCAATTGGCGGAAAAAATTAGGAGAGAACGAGAAATGGCGGCAGGTCTGCATGCGCAAGTTCCTGGAATGGGAAGCCGTAATGCTCAGCGAGAGCAACAACAACAGACATCGGTGCAGCGACCGGCTCAACAGCCTCTGAACAGTGCCCATCAACGCAACGTGTCCACTCCCGTCATCCGAGGGCCGGGTCCAGCTCTCCATCCAGGCTACAACGCTGGCAAAGCCAGCTCGGGTACTCGTCTGAGCAGTCTCATGACTGGCTCTCCCGCCAGTGGCGGCGCAGGAGGCTCTTCTCCTTCCTCGGCCGGCGGATCTCCTGCGTCTGCTACGACAGTAGGAGGATCACAGCTTCCACCCTCGGCTGCGGCGGCTGGCTCTGGATATATGTCTGCAGAGGCGGAGAAGAAGGCGCTTTATGATCGTGCGCGTTCGGAGGCCGAGCAGTACCAAGCTGGATTCATACACGGTGCGCGCTTCCCGCCAAGGGACGGCGCGAGCGGCAGCGGTGGTACTGGCGGTGATGATGCCCCTGCATATACTCCCTCGCCTGCCATGGCTCGTCCTCAGTCCATGATGGATCTCGGTGGACCCCGTACGGGCTCGGCGGCGATAAATGCTTCGCCGTTGCTTCATGCAGCTCTCAATGAGGAAAGTTCCAACCCGCAGCAGGCGCAGCCAAATGTCGTCACAGCCGCCACCCGCTTGGCGAGCCCACCGAGTCCAGCTCCGACTCATCGTTCTCAGGGCCTTCCCGTGCCACCGGCCCTGCATGCTAGTGCATACATGAGTGCCGAGTCCGAGAAAGAACAGATGCGACGCTTCTATGAAGCTCGAGACGCAGTTGAACGCCATCAAGCCGGCTACGCTGACTCCAGCAGTGGTGCACCAGCATACGGTGCGTCTTCATCTTCAAGCGGTGTCGGTGCTGGCCCGTCATCGACAGTGAGTGCGGTCAGCCAGAACAACACGACGCAGCTGCACAGAAACAATACGGCGTTCTTCCAGCCGTATGAAAGTGCGCCCATCCCCTCGTACGGAAAAGCAAGAGAGGAGCTGCATGCTCCACCTTCACCGGCTCCTGGTGTTAGCCCTTTGCTCACACCGCTCTCGAATCCACACGGCGTAGCAGAGAGCAGTGTGTCACCACCGAGTCCCGCAACTGCGCCTGCCCTTCCAGACTATAAGGGCAAAGGAAGTACGGTCATTGCGCGCGCGCCTTCTCCTTCCCCCGCGCCACAGCCGACCTTCTCCACCTCCAGCAACGCCCTCCCTGCTCCGATTATGAGCCTCAGCAACTCCCAAGCTTCCAACGCGCCCGTACCACAGCAGCAGGGTCCACCGCCGCCGGCGCCTGGGTATGACGTTCCCCCTCCGTCATTCTCACCAGCTCCGAGCTCGATGCACTCTTCTGCTATCAGCGAAAAGGAACAAATGCGGCTCTACTTTGCTGCTCGAGACATGCAAGCTCAGGCAGAAATGGGTGCGGGCGGCGCTGGTCCGAGCGGTAGCGGCGGGCCGCCCGCTTCAAATGCTCCGGGAGTCATCAGTCCCACGCCTGGATATGCGCCTGGTTATGCCGGTCGAGGAGGAGCGCCTCCACCTCTTCCGCCGCAAGGCTCCAGTCAGCCTGCTATTCAAAGCTCAGGTGGAATGCCAGCAAGCAGACCACCTGCACTTCCAGCTTCTCTACTGAGCGCGGCAGCGTCCTCTTCTTCCGCTCAAGGTGGCGCCAGCTCCTCGGGTCCCACAACCTCAAATGCAAGCGAGGTGGGCGGATCTTCGAGCGGCGCCGGTCTCAACGGAATGGGAGTACCTTCGCCTTCACTGCTCCGTTCAGCCGCACAAGGGCTGCCACCCATCAAACCTCCCCCGCCACAGCCTGCGGGTGCTCCGCAGCTGCCACAATTCAGCGGGCCACTATTCTCGCCCATGTCTTTCAAAATGCCCCCTCCTGGAGCCACGGCTGATGCTGAAGCGGGATCGAGACTGTCGGCCGTCGCCATGCCGCGACGGGCGTTTGAAGAAGCCAATTACACGGATGAAGGCTTCTCTGCGGTCGCTATCCCTCCTCCCCGCCCACCCAAGGCTGCGTCGACATTCATGCAGCCTATCGAGTAGGCTCCCGCTACACACCTGTCTAGGCGCCACCACCACCCAACGCCCGGACAATTCTAGGCCTTCAAGGCGATTCTTTTACTTTACTGATGGACTTATCAGGCTTCGACAAGGACTTTTCAAAGACACGTTTTGTACATACACGAACTTCAAGCCCACACAAATCCAACACACGTAATCGATCCCAAAAGATCATTTATTGCTTGAACGTCGTCGCTGTGTTGCTACCTGTTCCCCGTAGTCACTGCGAGCTCCCCACGCTACTCGTCTTCCTTGACCGTGATGGCTTGCAATCTCCTGGCCGTCATCTGGATCAAAGCGTGTCTGCTTTCCGTTCCTGGTAAAATGCTTCCAGGCTGGTGAGGAAAACGACATGATGGACAGCATTTTCTCAAGGTCAGAAAACAGTTCACTGTCAAACGGACTGATTGCACTCCAAACTCACCAAAGTCAACATGCTCAACCTCTCGATGATCTCGTTGACAGCAGTAGCTCCTTCCGTGCGGATAGACAATCGATCGAGACCGGTGCTTGGCGTTGTGGCGCTGGTCTTGCTGGTGTCCTTCCGAGGGAGGAAGTCGAGATAGAAGGCAAAGTGCCGCAGCAGCAGTATCAGAAGGATTTCAACAGCATCTGCACGAGGAAGCAGCGACGTCAGCTTTGAACTGGTCTTCAGAAACGCCTAGACACACGGCTCACCTAGCTTGAGAATAACTAATGCGCGAACAAATTTCTGGTGCGCTCGCAGCCTCTCGAAGGCCTTCCTCCGAAGTACTGCGATGCTGATCGACTCTGCTTCCGTCAGATCGATGCCAAGTATCTGATGGAAGAAAAGTAAGACTTAGTTTACTGTCCAGTCGATTCCCTTGAATTTGAACTACTGACCTCAGCGCAAGTCTCGAATACCCAAGCACTATGGCTCTCCATCAGTGTCAGGATTTTGTCACTCTCCGTCGCATAGTCTTCCAACTTGATCGCATGCTCTTCCAAGGAGGCGATCAAAGTCCCGAGGGTCGCCATGCTAGAGTGCTTTATCGAGAGACCCTTTGCCACGCTCGCATTCGTTGCCCTGGGCAAGAACGCGACGCCGTTCGAGGCATCGGGTCTAGACAGGGAAGAGGAGAACATGGGATTGAAGCTTCGAGCGTCCAGGGAGGTCGCAGCCGCACTGTATGCAAGCAGGGCACCGTTCAGCCGGCCAACCGATAGCTCCACATCAGCATCGAATTGAGAAACCGTTGTGCTGGCCGGGGCTAGATCTTGTGCCGCTTGCTGCTCTGCCGCCGTGCTCGGCACAATCTTGTGGCGCCATGAGACGGGGCCCGAGCCTTCGCAAAGATAAACAGACAGCAGAATGTTGATCGCAGAGTGGTATGGTAAAAATGCCTTGGAATGCAGGTCGCGTCCAACGACCGGCAGGACGTTCGTCAACAGCTTCACCAGCAGTGTAGCGAGCTGCAGCTGGGATAGGGTAACAGAATCTTGAGTGATGGCTCGGAGCGCGTAAGTGAATGTGTCTTGATGAGAGTCGAGGAGTGCGTATATGGAGGAGAGGACGGATGCTATCTGTCCCGATCCATCAGATCCTTGCCCTGCCGCAGCAAACGACCTCGCAGCCCTGCTTGAAAGCACTGAGCACAATTGCAGCGCTGGAAAAACGATGTCGTGATAGCGTTCAAGTACCGCGGGAAAGAAATTGTCCTCGTCGTCCATGATGTCCTCTCCGCTCGGTCGGAGGTCGATGACGTCCAACGATGAGATTGCATCAAAGATTCGAACGTCGACCAGGCGGGTAAGTCCGTCACGCAAATGTGCCAGCTGAGTCAAGAGTGCGAACAAGGCCTGGTATACATAAAGCGGCGACAGTATCGAGGGTGTCGGCGCCAGCGTTTCCTGCAGGTCGCCATCCTGCTGTCGGAGATTGCTAATGAAGTTGGAAAGATAGCCTTGCCGAGCAAGTATATCAAGAGTGGAGCTGCGCCTTGATGCTCCCATGGCGAGTTCGGCACCCGCAAGTTCCGCCAAAAAAGTGAAAGCTACCGTCTTCCATCCATCGGCTTCGTCCAGGGCATCTGCTGCGACGATTGGGATCAATGCATCGGCGTACGTGCTTAATAGCGAGCGGAAGCTGCTAGCAATGGTTGAGTTGGATGCTGAAGATGTCCCGAGCACGGTTGACATATTGCCAACCGAGTCTTGGTCCTGCTTCATAGCAGTGTCGTCGGCGTCGGTATCCGCGTCGACACCAGCCGAGGCGACGCTTCGTAGCAGGTGGAGGAAGTTTACGGCGGCAGAGTACAGGTTCCCGCGAGCTGAGGCAACTGTGGATGTTTGCACCATCGCCAACAGAACTTCCTTGAAGCTCGCCACCAGTCGCTCCGACCCAATCCCACCGAGTGCGCCGGCAGATCCTAGAGGTTGAACGGCATCTTCGAAGTGTTGTCGCACAGCAGTGAGGAGATCGAGTGTGGCGCCCGACATCAGCTCGTGCGTGTAGGGGTCCAGATCAACACTTCCACCGTTCAGTCTCCCTAGGACCGCGGACAAGATGTCAAACGCCACCAGACCTCGTGCTTCCGGTCGCAATGTTGACTTCGAGCTTGCCAGAATGACACCCAGACATCGTTTCCACGACATCATGCAGTGCTGCTTGGCCTCTTTGATTTTGCTCTGCGCTTCGAAGCCTGAAGCAGCCCTCAGCAGAAGGGCGGCTTCGGCTTCAAATTCCGGTCGAACCTTGGCGTCGAAGAATCTGCCCTTCTTCTGCAGATCTTGTTGTATTCGCAGCAAAGACTGGAGAGTTGCCGAGTATCTTGCGTCCTTCTCGAACAAATCTACGTACTCTTCCAACAAAGGCAGTTCCCCAGCATCCACGCGTCGGTCGTCGTGCCATTCGAAGTCGAGGCTGTCTAGAAGAGCAACGAGAGAAGTCTTGTTGACTTGCGCTAGCGGCCGTTGAGAAGTCGATGCATCCAACTCGACACCAGAGTTGACAAACAGTGCGTGTACAAAGTCTGCAGCAAGATGTGGTGTCTGGTTGGCCAGCAAGCTGTGTACTTCCAATGCGAACCCATCCAGGAGGTGAGTCTTGATCTTGAGCGACGATAGAACCGCGGTTTCGGAGCAGAATATACGGGCGCCGTCTGCCCAGACCACCTCGCCATCTTGACCAAACGAATCTTGTCCTGCAGGTATCAACAAAGATGGCTTTTGTAGCATGATAGCGAAGAAGTTGCCGCGCTTTCGCAAAAATCGCAGAGTCGCTTCACCTATTGTCTGATCTCGGCACAGCTCCACGATGATTGCCAAGGCGCGCTCCGCCGCGGTTGGCGATAAGAGACTGTCGCTTTCGATATCCGAGTCGCTGAAAATGTCAACGATTGCATGCAGCAGGCCGTACTCAGGATCTCCTTGTGATGCAGCGGGGATGAAGATCTCATCAGCGTTCGTAGCTTGGCAGTCAAAGCCGAGGATGGAGTGGGCCAGGTTGGGGAAGGGCCGAGAGTCTCCAATCTGGTCCTGCACAAAGCGCAGAATCGAAAGCTGAGTCCGCTCCGAAGTCGAAGTCCGCTGTTCCGGTTCGAGCAGGAGTGCCAAATCGTCATCAAATCGAGCTGTTCGAGAATCTTTGTCCACAGGATCCCGCAGCAATTGCTGTATCGCACCTGCACGAACACGACTGGTTTCACCCGAGACTTCAACCAGGCCCAGCAACCGATTCGCGGTCCTTCTGGATGCTGCCAGGGTGACAGAATCCACCGTCGAGAAGAAGTCTGTGTCCGCGATAAGACCGAGTAGGCGGGCCGCCAGCGATGCCACGTCTTGCTGCTTGCAAAGTAGAAGGACCGCGATTTGAAGTACGCTCTCATGATGACGCCGAAACTGCGAGTCGAAATTGCCGTAGGAAGCCACATTTCCGATCCTCTTCAAAACGTCCGGCATTGCAACAGTCAGCTGAGTGGCTGCCGGTAGCAACAGCTCAGCAAAGGCCGAATGAAGTCGAAGCACAGAAATCAAAACCTTCATCGCAGCTCGCACGGAGTGCGCGAAGAAGATGGTGTGGGCTTGATGTTTGTCGATCACCTCGAACGTCGGCGTTGGACTTGGATTCAAGACCGCAAGAATTTCTTTGCCACAATTGACGTCCGCGAGGATCAGCCGCATGACCTCAAAGCCGGGATGCAGGACGAGCTGTCGGATGACTTGCGGATTTTGCGCTCCTTCCACACCAGAAGCGTCCACCTTGAACAAGGGCTCCAGCGAGTACGTGCGAAGACATTCGTGCATGAATTGTAGACACGTGGCCAACAAGCGCCATCGTTCCGTATGGTGTCTGAAGTCGCGATCCGCGTGTCGTAGGAAGACGGTTCCAACGACATAGCCCACGTACGGAGTGATGTCCTGCGTTCGAAGTACCTCTGCACGCTTGGCGAGACTGTCCGAAACCGTAAGCGGACGCAACGTCGTTTGTGTTGACGAATTGGCGCTCGCATTGACCGGGGCGTCTGGTCGTAGCAGCGCCGTTAGCAAGCGGATGAAACTGATTGTTGCAGGATAGGTGTGCTCGACAGCTTCCACCTGAGCGATATCTTCGGTAATGCTGTAGGCGCCCGCAAACTGAACTCTGGAGCCGATAGGATTCACAGTCTGACTCGAGCCCAGCAAAGACCAGATTTCAGATGTTATCACATCCGCCAGGGCGTGACTGGGACGAGCAAATGCAGCCAAGGCATCAAAGAGCACAGCCCGGAGCGGAAGAGGAATCCGCTGTTGCGCTAGTGAGAACAGTCTTGGAAGCGCCTGATATTCTTGCGATTCGTATATCGACGCGAGGGCTGCATCGCTGTACGTGACGACGTTGCGCAGCAGGGCCAAAAAGCTCTTGAGGAGGGAGGCTTCGTTTTCGGGAAGAAGATGATTGGAAGAGCCTCCGCCCGTAGCAGCTTGTGCGCTGAAACTGTCGATGTAGTGTTGGATCCAGTCAAATAGCCTCGACCAGGATGTGAGTCGACCATCTGTGGAGAAGCCCGTCGCACCAAGGACATTGGAATGAATGAACCAAGCAGCTTTGGCGCCGGATGATACCGAGATGAGCATGTCAAACAGCCCAATCTCGTGTCCAAAGTCGCGCATGTCCAGGGCCCAGTTGAGGAAGCGCGAGTTCCTGCCCTCCGTGTTCAGACAAAATTGAAGTCCCTCGTCAGGTCTGTTCCTGCATACCGTCGCGATCACATCGAAGAAGGCTTGAATGTCATGTCGGCGCTCCACCACTTCCGCTCCTGGACGTTGATTCACCCGTGAGGTCGAGAATGCCGCGTCCTCTTCAGCTCGCTGAAGTTTGCGCAGAACTGGAAGGAATATTTCCACAGTAGCAATGCTCAGCGCCTTGACCCGCTCCAACACCTCCACCCCGAAGTCTTGACCGACGCCATCTCCAAGTGCGGCGTCATCTCTGTCGATGTCCCCGTTGTACATGTCGGAATCTGGCCGAGCTTGATGCTCGCCCTCAAGTACATCCAGTTCTCTTAGTCGGAAGGAGAGGATGTTGCTTTGTAGATACGCAAACGCGCCCAGTGCCGTTGGTGCATCTCCTCCCGTGATGGCGGTCTGCGCCAATGTTGGGGGATCCGAATTCTTGGCTCCGAGGTCTGATTTCAGCGCAGCACTGCGGGGCAGAGCCAGAGCAAGAATCTGGGCCCATGCCAGGACGACAATGTTTTTGAGATCGGGATGTTTCCACGCCTTTTGTGTGATCTCAGCATGCGTGGTAGTGACAAAATTCTTGTCTCCGAAGAGCTCGGCGAGACTGGTTTGAGCTGAGGACTTGGTAAGGAAGTCGCCCTCGTTGACGGCATCTAGGGCGGCGAGTATGGTGGTGAGAATGTAGACTGCGATCGAGTCCTTGCCTGCGGCTGGGAAAGATTGCAGCCATCTGAGTGCGTCGAGGATCCCATCGGCTGGAAGCAGCAAGGTGGATGCCAGAAGGTACAGCGCAGTTGCCGCCCCTTTGCGATTCTGCTGCATCCATTCAATGCGCTCGCCGTAGAATTCTTCTGGGAAAGCGAGTTGGCCTGTCCGGAGCGTACCCTCGATTTGCTCGATGGAAGCGCGCTTCGCGTCCACGAATTGGAGCAGGCGCTTGGGCAAGGTCGGGCCACCGTTGCTTGCGCTCTGTGCCATGATGTCCCTCACGATTCCTTCGACATTCTTGTATGCTTCAGGTGCAAGAGGATGGGTCGACTTCCGCAGTATGAGAAGCCCGTCGAGCAGTTCTTGTAGACATGCGAGCGCGCCGTCTTGTTCGAGGTGGAAGAGGATGCAGCTCACCTCGACGGGAGGGCGATCCCATCGGGCTTCTTGCAGAATTGCTTCTTGAACCAAGAAAGCAGCATATCGCTCTGACACATTGATTTCCTTGGATACCAGTGCGACGCAGCGGACAAAGTCTGCGTCGAGGGTGCGTGTTGCACCTCCGACCGTGATCCGTCCTGCTCGACGGACATATGCATCACAGTGAGCAGGTGCATTCTTCAGGAGTAACAGCCGCAATTCTTGCTCACCAGACTCTATCTCCTTTCTCTCTGCATCAGATGGACCGGGCACGCTGGCGAGGGTGGCCAGATCTGCCTTGAGCCTTGTGACGCCGACATACCACTCGTTGGAGCGTGCGGCGCGCTCGGGCTGCTGGATGCCGGTTTGGATGAGACGCTGAAGCGTCTGAAAGCGGCCGAGCTGGAAGGTAGGCGCCGCCATGACTACACAGGGAGTGAGTCGGACCTCGACCAGCTGAGGAGTGAGCAGCTCTGTCTGACTGAGAGGCACTTGTTCGCTTGTTGCAGAGGCGTGCTTGACGAGCTTGATGATGGCTGCCATTCTTCTCGCGGCTCAGCCAGCTCGATGGCTCGAACAACAACACTGTCGTCGGCGTTTGGATTTCCCGCTGCAAACGCCGATCACACCTCTGATCCTTCCTGTTGGCCAACCCTCACCTTTCTCACTCATCCGTCGCATTTCTCAAACCTGTTGAGGGACTCTGACACGCACGAGGTCAAAAGGTGGTGTGAGGTGTATGCGACAGACACCTATCTGGTCCTTCCTGTCTGGCCACGTCGTAGAGGTCCGGTTCCTGTGGCCTGTGGATTATCAACTACCATCCATCCCGGAGCACCGAGATCTGACATCGGCCGCTAGATGCAGGCCAGAGTCTGCGATCTCAATGAAGAACCATCATTTCCGTCAGCACTGCGCCTGTGGTAGCTGGACATGGCCTCAGCATCGTCTAGGTGTGACATCGTCCGCTGACCACACTGGATGAGCACAAGGCCATCTGCTCATACATAATTAGATGTTTGAAGGCATCAGCCTTTCGAGCCTCTATACTTACTTCAGACCAAGCTCTGATTCATGACCTGAAGTACGGGTATCGTACTGCTCGATCAGGGCGCAATGGCTCTGCTGTGTGTGAAATATCTGTCCAAAACGCGAGAGATCATGCGCGTCGGTGTTGTTCCGTTCTGAGACCATTCCTGTGCTGTTCGCGCTGGAATGCGCGTTCAACGTCACGTGTGCAGAGGGTCGACCGTCACTCAGTGGCATTTGAAACTCCGCCATGCTCTTTTCGCAAGAACTTTCCAAACCTTCGACTCGATCAGCGAAAGCCCAGCAGTGAAGCTCAGTGCATCTTGCCTACCACACCGACTCTCATCACACCTCACCCACACCACCGGTCAGTCCCTCAAGCACAATGACCAAGCGCACTGTCAAGGCCGGCATCACTGCCAAGTACGGAACCCGTTACGGTTCCTCGCTCCGTCGATCCATGAAGAAGATCGAAATCTCCCAACACTCCCGATACACCTGCACCTTCTGCGGCAAGGACTCTGTCAAGAGAAAGGCGGTCGGCATTTGGGAGTGCAAGAGCTGCAAGAAGGTCATTGCTGGAGGTGCCTGGACTCTGTCCACTACTGCGGCTGCCACAGTACGAAGGTGAGTATTTGTCCGCAGAGCGGCACTACATTCGCAAAGGGGTTGGTTCTCGGGACGGCCTGCGGGTGCATGGGGGAACAGCTGGATCGGATGCGCGAGAAATTGCGACAGCGGTACTTCGACATGCGAGGATGAGAAGTGCGAATCAGCTTGGCAGGTCACGACGAAGGGGTTGACTCGAGGAATGGGATTGCGGCTGCGAAGAGGTTCGGAAACTGGCGATCACAACAGCCACCAGCCTTGGTGACTTCGCAGCATCCGGAACTTGGGTGCGAATAATCTCGAGTGGGAGGAGTCTACAGCTTGCGTTTAGGGACTGCTATTCGGCTTGCGCAAAGGATGCACCGGACGGTAGGGTTTCGGGGCAGGGCAACAGAACCAACCCCTTCATGCATGCGCACCCTTACCATATAAATGGAGATTACTGACCTCCTTATCATCTCCTTCTTTACCCCAACCTCTCAGCACAATCCGTCGTCTGCGCGACCTGAACGAGGCATAAATTGGCAGTCAACAGAATTGGAATCCGACCCTCGTTCTCGCACACACCACCTCGCATTGTTCTTTCACCCTTGCCTTCGCAGCAACCTCACACCTCATGTCACATGCCACATCCTTCGATCCTTTCGTCGCAATCATGACACACTGACACGCAAGAGCTCGCATCTGGCTCTTGTTCTCTCGCACACACCAGCGCATTTGGGTTCCGCCGTCTGCAAGCTTCGCACGCCTTCAGGAGAGGCAGGCAGGCGCTCATACGTGATTTATCCATTACGTGCCCGAAGCAATCCGAGTATGGGAAAGGGAAACGGGCGGACCAACTTGTCGGACACGAAATACGCGGGCCCAACAGGGAGGAGAAGCGACAAGGATGAGGGACTGCTGGAGGTATAGAGGGTATCCATTGTGGGTTGTCTAAGAGGAGAGAGTATATGCTGTTTGGGGCCGCGTGCGCGCGTGCGGACGCTGCTCAGCTGGCTGGTGATAAATTGGAAAGTGTGTGAGCCCGAGTCCTTGCCTTCCTTCAGTAGGTAGAGAGTAGGGAGACCCGACACGATCATGCGCAGAGCCCCTGCCGTGAATGAGTAGAGCAGCACAAGTGACCCTGCTTGGATCCCGTTTGACACTTCGCAGCATGGTGCTTTTGGGGAAGAGCAAGCTGACAGGGGCTGCTCGTCCGCACAACGGCACCTCAGCTGCTCGTCTCCGTAGGGTCTCGCTGTCGATTGCGACTTGGCGGCCGTGGTGAGGCTGCCCGTGAGCCCGGATTTGAGATGCCAGCAGCGAGCACGTACTCTGATCCGAAGTAGGAAGAGCCGGCAGTTGGTAATAGAGGGAGAGGTGCAGTTGCCTCAGCTCCCACACCGACTCCACTTGATCCGCCTGTTGCTTCCAGTTCCACATTGTCGCTCGGGCCTGTCGGAGCTCCTGGCGTCCTCCTCGTTCCAAAGGCGGACTGTGGTCGAGAGACAGAAGGACCTGCAGAGAGCGGTGCTGGTGCCGAGTTGCGGAAAGGGTAGTTTTGCTCCATTGCGATGCGCATCTCGTCTGTGAGGAAGACTGTGGGTCGCAAGGGAGTACATGTCAGTGCCAGAGCACACGTATGGCCGCCAGACCCCATCAGGGATACTCACAGTAGAAGCACAGTGTCGCCAAACATCCACCAGCTACCAGGTCGATGAGGTAGTGGTGCATCAGATACATGGTGCACCAGTACAGCCAGAAGCAGTATGTCCAGTAGAAGACCCGTGTGTCGACCCGTAACCGGCCACGGAACATGTTGAGCGCAATTGGGAAGAAGTAGGAGCAGAAGAGCGCTTCCATGGTAGCGCAGCTTGCATGGAGAGAAGGGAAGGCACCGAAAGGAACGGGTGCATTGGAGAAGGTGAGTGTGTAGCCGTGTCCGTGGAACAACGCGTCAATGCGAGCCAGACCGGCAGGCGAGCCCTTCATGGAGTAGTTTGCGGGTGTCAATCCTTCCCGAAGCTCATACCCTATACATTGGAGGAGCATATCGAGTCGACACGGGGGTCAGTCTCTTCATACATTGCGTTCTCAGCCTGTTTTGTACTCACAGGGAGGAGCGCATGGCAAGAGTACTTGCACGAATACGCCAATGAGGTTCATGAAGCCAAACGCAGAACCAAACACCTTGACTGATCCAGGTGGGCCAAAGACGAAGAGACATGCTGCCACGACGAAGGGAGCAACAAAGTGGATGACGCCGTATGGGAACCACGCGAGTATGTCGAGAATAGGATGTCCGAAACGAGTGAGCAGATCCGAGATGTTGGCGCCGTACCAGATGGTTTCCAGCGTTGGTAGTAAGCTGACCCAGATGTGTGGCCGAGTCGAGGCTGGAATGAACTTGCTCGAGTAGAACAAGAGGAGCCAGCATAGAATCGGGCTCGCGGGCAGGAAGAACTGGGAGGTGATGGGTAGGAGCAGAACAATGGTGTAGAGCAATGGGATGCCGAGCTTGAGCGGGAAGCCGGGAACGCGCATGATCCATAAGCTGAAGAGGGCAAAGCCTAGCAAGATGGCATATTTGACCTTCTCGCCTCTTGTGAATCGGTGTTGACGCAATCTCCGTAGGTTAAGTGATGGCGAGGTCGAGGTCTCGAGCCGGGTTGCGGCTGTGAGGATGCGGGAGAAAATGTAAGCAAGCGAGGCCGGGCACCTCCTCTTGACGTTTGACATGGTGATCTTGTGTGGGCTACGAGTGAAAGACGGACCTCGATGAGCTCCTGAATAGCAGCCCTCCCGTCGTTGTCGATGAACCTTCGCGTCGTTGCTTTGCTGCAGCTTTGCCCGACATCCGTCTGATCAAGTTGCTTCCCAAATCCCACTGCCTCCTTCGATTTTTCCGGGACACAGATCGTTCGGAAAGATCTGCTTGCCACGTGGTAATCTTTCCGTGTCTCCAGCGCTCACCATCAATTGATGATCCCATTCCCTACGGCCTGCTTCTTTGTCGGGCCATTGCACACACCGTATCCCCCACTGCGGCCTGTCTCATGCCAGACGCCCTGCAGGCGGATGTTCTGACCGGTAACGATGAAGATCAAGCCCTGAGTGCTTGAAGCATCGTGCTGAAGATATTACTGTATTGGAGCTGCTCGACAGCTCGTCCGGGTTGCCCTTGCGTCATCGTGCTGCGCTGTGGGGGAAAGAAAGGGAAAGAATGTGAAATGAGGACTGATCGACATTCAACAGCAATCCATCTTGCACCCGTTCAAAGCAAGTCATGCACGACCTCCAGCTTCCAGCCCAACGCATCTCAGACCCACTCCTTGATAGCGCTCTTCTAATCGATATCTGATCCATTCAACATGGCAGAAAGCAAATTGGTGGGTCTCTTCTGAGCTCTGCGAAGGTAAGCATCCCATTGCTGACTTCATGCTCGTCCTGGGACCGCAGCCACCACTGGCGCAAGCCAGCGCAGGAGCCATCGGGTCGTCCGTGGCGAACAGTCTGATATATCCGCTTGACATGCTCTCGACGCGAGCGCAGACCCAGACTTCCAAAGGTGAGCGCCCGAGCTAGGGCTTGACAATGGGTGCATTGTCCACTGCTGACACGCATGCGTTGCTTCACAACAGCACAAAAGCAGAGCATTCTCGGCGCCCTGAGAGCAATCATTCGGGTACATGGTGTGGCTGGCCTGTATCAAGGTGCGCTTCGAATGCATACTCTCACAAACGTATGCACGCATGCTGATACAATCTTGAATGCTATTTGTCAGGCTGGGGAGCCGACACTCTCAGCAACTCGCTCTCCAACTTTCTGTTCTTCTTCTTCCGATCTGCACTGGTCGCCCTCCTCGTCGCCTCAAAAGCTCGTAGCGCAACAGCAACGTCCCCAGATGTCAAGAAACGGAAGCCGATCACACTGACGGGTGCGGAAGACCTCACTCTCGGAGCTTTGGCTGGCGCGACGAGCCGCTTGTTCACAACACCTCTGAGCAACGTCGTGGTCAGGAAGCAGACGAACAGCAAGAAGGGTAGCGAGCCTGATGAGAAAGGCAAGGCAAAGGTGAATGACTCGAAGCAGCCCGGGGAAGAGGACGATTCAGAGGACGAGGCGGAGTACAACACTGAGGAGCCAGGTATTCTGGAGTGCCTTCAGGAGATTGTGAAAGAGAAAGGCGTTCTGGGTGAGCAGATCCATCAGTACAAGCATGAGCCCCCAATTTAGATGCGGCTTACTGACGAAACACCATTCTTAATCGACAGGCCTGTGGTCAGGGTTCGAGACGGCGGCGCTACTGTCCATAACCCCGGCGCTCACTTTCTACTTCACACACGCATACATGCGCGTCTTCATCCCGCGACGGTTCCGAGAAAAACCTCTACCAGCTCAGACGTTCCTGACATCCGCTCTGGGCAACGCGACCGCCACTCTTGTCGTCTTCCCATTGATCCTGGCCAAGAGCAGGCTGCAGTCCGGAAAGCGGGGATACAAGTCGCTCCCAGATGTGATCACCTCCGTCTTGCGGCGGCAAGGTGTGAATGGTCTGTATGCTGGGCTTGAGACCCAGCTGCTGAAGGGTTTCGTGTCGCAGGGGACGACGATGCTGGTCAAGCAGCGCGTCGAGGCCTACATTGTACTTTGGTATCGCCGCTACATGCTCCAGTAATTGAAGATGGGTCGTGTTTGACAGGTTTCGCAACACCGGTCGAACGGATAAACTGTCTCTTGGCGCGCAAATCGTCATGATAGAATTTGGGCCTTGGGGAGGTGGTCCAGATGAGGCAGCTGCCCTCAGCAAGGAAGACGTCCATCCACCATCAGCTAGCTAGCAGGCAGGCAGGTAGGCGACCCGACATCCCTGCAACGCAAGACTGACAGTACAACAGCTCCTGTCTCGAGTGGGCTGGCCTTTCTGGCCGTCCGCAGTGTGTCCTTGGAACAGCTTGCAGCAGGTGCGAGTAGTGGGCAACAACCGGTGTCGATCATCTCCAATCCGATCCGACAGTCGCCAACTCAGGCTCAGGCTCTTTGCCAGCGCACCATCTCTCATCGATCAAGACAGGTGCGCTCATCCTTCAGCATGTGGGGCAGCTCAATGTTCCGCCTTCTGCGGCGGGCAATCGTCTGGCCTCAGTGGACCTTTTATCGAGTCCACTTGACAGTCTTCACCATCACCCCCATCATTGCAGCCGGGATCTTCTACGCAGCCAACGGAGAGGAACATATCAAGTTCGTCGATGCCCTTTTCGTCTGCACCTCCGCAATGACCGTCACTGGCCTTGTCACATTCAACATCTCGACCGCGACGGTCTTCCAGCAGGCCATCCTCTTCTTCTTGATGTGCATCGGCAACATCAGTGCCGTGTCAGTCACCATGGTCTGGGTCCGTCGACACTTCTTCCGAGCCAAGTTCGACTACATAGTCAAGAACAGCGCCAAGGCCCGTCAGCGAGCGGACGATGTGGAGCGCAAGGAGGAAAGAAGGAAGCTCGATTCTCGCCGTCGCATGAAGCAGTTCATGGGTTCGATGATCGGCAAGGACAACCAGGCGCAGATCCCCACATTGGGAGAGAAAGAAGCCAACGGCGATCTCAGAAGCTCAGACTCCTCAGGGTCGTCGTCAGAGAACGCCAAGGAGAAGGAGAAGTCCAGATTCAATCTGATGAAAAAGAAAAAGGGTCCGCTCACGGCTGATATGATCCGCCGCATGGACAGCCCGGCCGTCCTTGTCAACCAGTCCGGAGCTCCCTCACGCCTTGTGCAAGAACAGATGCGGCAAACCGGGTCTGAAATGCTATCTCCAGACCAGACGAACGCTCCAACGACGGGCATCCTCAACAACCCCCCAGCAACTCAGAGAGACGATAATGCTGATGCCACTGGTGAGACTAATCTTACCAATGTCCGCATAGCCCTGCCCGAAGATGCGCAACTTGGTCATCACCGACAAGGCTCAGGAGGAACCTCACACATGCCCGGAGAATTCACACCAAGGACGGGACGCTCGAGGTGAGGGGGAGCCTGACACTCTGATTAATCGTCATCGACTTTTTCAGCTCACAATGATTACACTCTTCTGCAGGAGCAACTCCATCAACTTTGCTAGTTTGCCTCACCCTCGTCGCGGCTCTGACTCACAGGCGGACACCGAGCACAACCGAGCTGACGCGCACTTGCGACCTGGAAAACGTATGTGGACTTTCAGACTGCAAACTGATCGCAGCCGTAACGGAGGCACTAACATACCGTTTTGTTGGCTTGCTGCTTTTCAGCGGACATGTTTCCCCGCGCATATACGGTCGAATTCGCCGACCCTCCAATTCCAAGATCGATGGAGAGGGATCGCGCAATGACGACAGGCATCATGTCCCCACGCAGCAGCATCCCTTACATGCGAGGGACTTCCGCTGGATTTGAGAGAAGTGAGCTTGGCACTGGGTCCCAGTAGTCATGAGCAACACACTGACATGCTTGCGCTTCAATTTCGATCAACAGCTCAAACCTTACGATCCGTCGGTTCTCAAAATGCAGCATACCGCGGCCGCGGTTCCTTTCAGGGCGCGCGAACAGGGACACGACACTCTGGCTACGGCGGGTGGCCCACTCCTGTCGAACTAGCCTCGAAGGCCCTGAATCGTGTTCTCACTACAAATACTACGATGCCTCGTACATCCACGATCGCCTCCACACATTCTGCCACTGGAGCTTCTAACCTCGAGGGTGCCCGGACTGCTCCGTACCTGTCTTTCGACAGTGAGTTCTAAAACTCTGCTAGGGTATCCTTGCCATGCACTGACTTCGTTCCGCATGACAGTCACTGTCGCTCGCAATTCACAGATCGATCCGAGACCGCTTACTGAAACTCAAAGAAACGAGCTCGGTGGTGTAGAATACAGAGCCATCGACATGCTGGCCAAGCTCATCCCTGCGTACTGGATCTTTGTCAACGGAGTCTGCATTGTACTCGCGGCACCATGGCTGTCGAGCAAGGCGGCGGCAAAGTACCACCCCGTTTTCTCTGCACAGGGACAATTTGCCCCGAATTACACCTGGTACGTGCTCCTCTCCCTGAGAAACAGGAAAAACTCTGATACTGACCAACCACTTCGACCTCGTATAGGTTCTGGGTCTTCAACTGTGTATCTGCTTACAGTAACACGGGCTTCTCTCTCATCGACACGAGCATGATACAGATGGCGGACGCGTACCTGATGCTGGTGCCCTTGATGTTCCTCATCTTGGCCGGCAACACCGCTTTCGTGAGTGCCCTCAAAACATGCATCAACGGTATAAAATTTTGCTGACGACTATGCCTGCTCCACAGCCAATATTGTAAGCGACAGAGGTATCTCTGAGATTGCACACATGTTCGTGCGCTGTACTAACGGCTAACCTGGACCCTTTCTGGAATTGCTTCGGACGCACAGCTTTC
This sequence comes from Tilletia horrida, assembly GCA_001006505.1. NCBI lineage: Eukaryota > Fungi > Basidiomycota > Exobasidiomycetes > Tilletiales > Tilletiaceae > Tilletia > Tilletia horrida. The sequence goes on from LAXH01000070.1 coordinate 62,853, forward strand.
GGTTCTTCATGTGAGTTGATGGAGCTAGCTCTGATGAGCAGAGCATCGAATCGCTTACTCAAAAGTCTGGTTGTCATCGGTTTCACAGATGGGTGTTCTCCAAAATGGTCCCGACGCGCTCTCAAACGTTTGAAACACTTCGTTTCCTGCTGGATCACCCTCGCCGATGCTTCGTGTACCTGTTCCCAGCGAACGAGACGCGATGGCTTCTCGTAGTCTTGATCATCCTAAAGTGAGCCGACCATTGTCCCAGAGCGCAAGGACGTGTTGCTCATCTCGTATCTGACCATTTGCACCTACAGCGTGACCGATTGGGTCGCCTTCCTGGTTCTGGACATTGGAAACTCAGTCATAGAAGCTATTCCTGTCGGACAACGAGTCTTTGACGGCCTGTTCCAGGCAACTGCCGTAAGAGCTGCGGGATTCCAGATTGTCGGTCTCTTGGGTCTGGCTCCAGCTGTCTTGTGAGTATTCATCATCTGGTCTCAGTAGCATAGCGGCTGCTGACAACCTCTCAAATCTTGCAGGGTGCTCTACGTCACGATGATGTACGTGTCTGCTTATCCCATTGCGATCTCGGTTCGGTCCACCAATGTCTACGAGGAGCGATCGCTTGGCATCTATGACCAACTGCCGGAAAGCAACGATGAGGTCCCTCAACCGGGCGTAGGAACAGCTGTGTGGGGCAAGTTTTTGGCAACGCACGCCAGGCGACAGCTCGCATTTGGTGAGTTTGATGACGAGCTGAGCGGCCCATGTGATGCTGTTCTAACTGAGACTCGTTCTGGCAGATATGTGGTGGCTTGGCTTCGCACTCTGGCTGATTTGCGTCATAGAGAAGACTGAGATCGAGAACCCTGTCAGCAATGGCTGGTTCGACAGTAAGTGTCTTCAAAAATCTGTTGACAGACTCCCGTGATCGAATGCTTACGTGGTGTTCTGTTATACACCAGTATTCCACATTCTTTTCGAGTTGGTTTCGGCGTATGGAACCGTCGGTCTGAGTACTGGTACGCCCTTCGACAACTTCAGTCTCTCCGGACGATTCAGAACGCTTTCCAAACTGGTGGTGTGTGCTGTCATGCTCAGAGGACGTCATCGTGGGCTCCCGATGGCAATTGTGAGTGTCCAGAGGACTGTCTCTGTCAACTGGTAGACGTGACAACTGACATTACGCTGCACTACAGGACCGCGCGGTGCTCTTGCCTGGAGAACTGGAACAAGAGGACTTTGCAGATTGGGAGTTCACCGACTATCAGAGATCATTCGTGGACGAGCCTGGCGTGATGGAGGATGACCCCGCTGATGCCGACGCGGGACCGGAACCACACTACCAGCCATCTCCAGATCCCCAAACTCACATGGAGAAGTCTTCCCATTCGACTCCTCCCCTGCATGCTGACGCAGGAGTCCCTCGGTCTGCGTCGGGGCATATGCTGCGTTCGATCACTGAGAGCACAGATCCAAGTCGTGCGCCGAGCCCGGGCAAATCTGCAGAATCCGAGCCATCACAATAACGGTAGTTGGCGGATCTCGTCACCGCCAGCTTCCCCCGGATGACCTGCGGTTATCCAGATCCGCGCTCACGGCCCCCGTTCATTGCTATACTACAAGACCTACGCCTGGCACACTGTCTTTCCTTTAATCGTGACATTTTTTGATGTTGGAATCTCCTCGCATGTCAAGCGACGTTCGCATTGTTCACCTCGATTCATCTGTCATCACCATCTACCCTGTTGAAGCTGTCAATAATGCCGTTGGGAACGAGCACACGGGCTAGAAGAAGCACAGGTTGAGAAATGGAGGAGCATCCAAGGTCGCGATTTTGCCACGTGGTCGAGTGAGTCTGTGCGTAAGATTCGCCTTGGCTGCGAAGAATTGGCTGAAGTGGGGCCATGTTGCATACAGGCAGTCAGTTGGACCCTTTGGCCAGCACCGACTCACACTCTTCAGGCCAGACCTCCCGTTCTCCTTCAGCAGCTGCTTCGGAACAAGAGGAACAGCCATGCCAGACGCAGTCGTTCTTCAGCCGGGCGAGATCCCGCCAGACGTGCTCGACGATTGGATGCCAATACTCAAGAACTTTGCAGACGTATGGAACAACGACCCAAGAGCGGTATGGACCAGCTTTGCCATGATCATCGTGAGTGTCTGCTGCTGGAGTGCGTGGCAACCACTCTGCTGTGCATGTCTGTACGCGACGCTGGGCTGCGACATATCAGGCTCATCTTGCTCCTTCTCTCTCTCTCTCTCTCTCTCTCTCTTGTGCAACTTACTTCAGATCTCAGAAATCGGAGACAAGACGTTTCTCATTGCCGCCATCCTCGCCATGAGACAAGCAAGACATACCGTCTTTCTCGGCGCCTTCTCTTCACTTGCCGTCATGTCGGTCCTCTCCGCCATGCTCGGGGTCATGTTCCCCGCGCTATTACCAAAATCACTCACCACCTTTCTCGCCGCGGTCCTCTTCTTTGTCTTTGGCGTCCGCATGCTGCTCGACGGACTCAAGATGACGGGCAGCGAGATGGGCGAGGAATGGGAGGAGGCTCAAAAGGAGATTGATGAGGAGGAGCACGAGCTCAATCCAGTGGCTGCGATGGAGCATGAGCTCGATGATATGGAGGGCGGAGCTGCCAGACAACCACGGCCATCAACACCAAAGTCCAGTCAGTAGCATCGGTCCATGGCGCATTGTAGTGCCAAGTCATATCAATCAGCCGGAACTGACCTTCCTCCGTTATCCGCCAACTCGAATCAACAGGTAGCAGCTTACGAGACGGAGCCAAGAATCTATGCGGCTTGCTATTCAGTCCCACCTTTGCCCAAGCTTTCATTCTCACATTTCTGGGCGAATGGGGGGATCGAAGTCAGATTGCGACCATTGCGCTTGCAGCTGCACACGTGAGTATCTGGAGCATTGCGTCGCTCACACGGGCATTTGGTCTGCCATCTCAACGACTCCGAGGCTAAACTGTCTTCATCCAAAAATCTGCAGAACGTGGTGCTGGTCAGCTTTGGAACGATTGCCGGGCATGCGTGCTGCACGACTCTGGCAGTCCTGAGCGGCTCATGGCTTGCTTCCAGAATCAGCATCAAACACAGTGAGCAGCGACTTCCGCTCTCTGGACCCTCAAGGTCATCGCACACCGCTGTTCTGACATACTCGATCCTTGTTCCTCTCCTGCGCAGTCACACTCATTGGCGCGGCTTTGTTCCTCCTCTTCGGAACCCTGTACCTATGGGAATCCTTCACACTCTCTGCATGGGGAACTTCAACACCAGGTGCCGACGTGCCTGTACCACCAGCACATTGATCATGCAACATAAAAGCTTCGGTGGAGCGCATTCCTGTCACCTCTATCTTGCCCAGGAGGCTTCTTCCCTGTCGCTTCATCGAGCGTGGCAGCACACGCTGAGCTGAGATGGCAGACATGGGAGGGCATATGCATGTGCGGCTCGTCGGTTGCGGTGGAGAGATTACATATGTACACGGAGCAAGATCATAGATTTGAGAGGGATTGGTGGCTAGCGTCAGGGTCCAGCGAGGCATCTCTCATCTCCGGCCGCGTCTGAGCAAGGCAGCTGCCATGATGCCACCTACTGCGGCTGCTCCGCCCATGAGCGCCATGCCGATGTAGCCCTCTGGAAAGGATTCGATGTCAGAACATCTGCGACGAAACGGGGAGTGCGAGCCGGAGAAGCCCTGCTCACCTCTGGCTACACCCTTCTCGATGAGCTGTTGAAGGCTTTGCGCTTGCAGATTCGAAGGTTCCTTCTCAATCAGGATCTCTGGCAAAGTGTTGGTAAGGAAAAGAAAGCAGAATTTGCCAACGAAGACGAAATGGGCATGAGCGCGGGAGATGCGAGCAGTTCAAGAAAGGTCAGATAACCTCGATGCGATACTCACGATTGAATCTCCTCGCTTCGTCAAAGTTGCCCATCTTGTAGTGGCCCAGAGAGAGGTAGTAGAGACACTCTCTTCTCCGCGGTGGATCAGTTCGGTAGATGTCTAAAAGGCAAGACGGAAGGAAACGAGATCCAGGGCATCAGAACTGCGCCTGGACATCTGCTAAACAGCGAATGGGAGAACTCTCACCTGTGAGCAAAGTCAGGCCTTCTGCCATCTCGTCCCGCCGTGAGCTCTTGATGAGACCCCAGGCAAAGTTGAACTTGGCCTGCGTAGTGACATGGCCCGAGGCTACCTCTTTCTCGTACTGGAGTCGGAGCACGTCCAGCTCGGCAGGAGAAAGTGAGATCTCGGCGTCCGCAGCGTATGGCAATGACATTTGAGCGTGTGGATCTGGTGGTTCTTGTTTGGTTGGAGAGGCGCAGTTACCTTCGTGGCAAGGTGGTGGTAAAGACGATGTCGATGACGACGAGGTTGATAGCAAGTCAAGCATGGACGCCATCGAACAACAGAGCATCGCAGCATCGAGCTCAGGTCTGAGCGCCGCAACGAGCGCAAACACAGCAGCGGCGACCGGCACTGCTTCAGGCCATGGGCTGAGCGCAGGTAGCGGTAGCGGCGTGCAAGACCAGCTGCCACCAATTCATTCGTTCCCGCCCTTCTTTACCTTGCAGCCAAACCCAACCACACTTATCACTCAGCTCAACCTCTGGACCGAGCTCGTCCTGGGATACACTCAGCGCAAAAGAATATGGAGCATTGATGCAGACGGGGAGTGGGAGCGTACCGGCGAGCTCTTCTTCAATCGGACCATTGACAGTGGGTTTTCCCTGAGGAAGCTCGAGCAAGCATACCGAGCATCTGAATGAGGGGAAGGCTGACCATCTGCATCCTGCGCTGATCAGGAAGGTTAAGTCCAAGCTCGATCCGGACCTTGTTGGCGCACATGGTCAAGCAAGGTGAGCAGCCCGACCACGCCGCATACCAGCCAACAAGGTGCAGCCTCAACGAGAGATTGGGCATTGAACCTGTGATGAGGCCCCCCTTTCCAGGATCGGCGGCATATGACGGGCCAGTATCAAATGGTCGATCCCGTCTAGCTTCCGCCTTGCCCTTGGGAGTGACCGCTCAGACGTCGAGCAACGATCCCTCCACTCTTCCCGGCCGTGCATGGATCTATTGGCGCAGACCTGACGAATGGGCAGACATCATCTATCGCTGGGTGAGTTCTAGCTGGGTTAAAGGAGTCCTGCACTGGAAGAGCTGACAAGTCTAACATCTCCTTCTCTTCCTCAAAGGTGTCGGATACCGGCCAGAACAGGAGCATTATCACGTTCTATGAGCTACTGGAAGGAGACTTGTCTGAAGGCCAAGGTCAGTGTCAACCATTCGGTCTGTGACATGCTGTTCCATTCGTATGCTGACGCTCTCCCAAACTGTGTATGCTCAGAATTCCGTGAGCTCCCACGGCCGCTCCTGCGCCAGGCTCTGGAGATACTCGTCAAGCAAGGCAAGGCACAAATCTTTGGCGGAGCGAAGGACCAGGAGGGAGAAGGTGTCAAGTTTGCTTAAATCACTCGACAGGGCAAGACCACCTTCTACAGTATCGCAGCATGACAACGTGTTTAGTTTCCCTGGGGTATCAATGATGTAAAATACAGTGTGACTTGTGTGTGCTTTGAGACATGGATTGAGTAGGGAGACGAACTTGAGGGAGGGCATTCAAGGGCCGAGGATCCTCTCATTGGCTGGCATTGCCCGTCTTTCGCGCTCGATTGCCTCTCGTCGCGGCTCAGCCTGAGACCCTGCTGCACCGCCGGCGCTGCTTCCACTTCCACCGGCTTGGATCCAATCCTGCGTATTGTGGTGTGAAGACGCTGGCACGGAAGTGGTTCCCTGAGAAGGAAACTGGCTGCTGCCGCCCCATCCGAGCTGTGTCTCGGGTACTGCGCTGACTTGCGAACGTTCCTCGCCGGCTCCGGCATGCAAAGATGATGCCGTTTCAGGATTTGTCTGTGAGGTCGATGTTACCTGATAGCGGTGCTGGCTTTCTGATGGGCCCCGGCCTTCAGGCTGCTTCCCGTTCGCGACTTGCTGCTGCTGCTGCTCGAGCTTGGCGGCGGCGTCGGCCTGGGCTCGAGCCCTGGTCGCTCGCATCTCATCGACGTCCCTCATAGACAGCATGATCTGGGTGGGAGGCCGACGAATCATTGTTGGAATCAAACAACAAGATTCGATTCTAAAGGCATGAAAGCCAGTTCAAAGGTGACACCGAATCGAGGAAGCTAAGCCATCAGAATGCAATAGGTGGGAGAGAACAGACTGTCAGTTGCGACTGGTCCAGGAATCAGAAGAGCAAGCAGAGACAAAGCCCAGCATCCCACGCGCGCGCGCGAAGAAGGTATGCGATGCGTCAGACAAGGCTGAATGGTTATGCGTTCCCCATCTGGTGAGTCGGGTTAACGAGATTATTGTATGGTATGAAAAGTGAATCGTCATCCGCAGCAACTTTCTCGTTGCGCACGCGTGGGAGAGAGATGCGTGCTGTGCTGTGCCTGTTGCAGGAAGACTCTAGGACGTACCTTCTGCTTCGTGCGACCCTCCACAGCTGAGTGGGTCGTGGTTGGGAGTAGTAAGGATGGCAGACGACCTTCACCAAGGAAAGGAAAGGAAAGAACCAGAGCTCGATTTTCACCGGCAAATAGGCGCTGGCTCTTTTTTTCACATTTTCACACAAGTGGGGAAAATCCAAATTGAAAACCAAAAAAAAAATTGCTGGCTGGCTGACCTCCATTTGGCGTGTACAAGGATATGGGAGAAGAGGCAGAGGCAGAGAGAGACAGAGAGGAGAAAATGAAAGTTCCGTGCTGAAGTGAAAGCTGGTCGAAGAAAGGATTCGCTTGCGCCCGTGACACCCTGTAAAAAAAGATATGTTGTTGCCAGTCCGAAAAAAGTTATAGAACGATAGGTCGTCGTAAATGCTTGCGTGTGCCTGACCGTTTTTGGGTTGAGTGCGGAGGTAGTAAGTAGGTTGATCCGTCGTGTGCTGTTTCCTTGTTCTTTGCATGTACAGAGGGAAGCCCCTTGGGTGGAAAGTCTGTATGATTCGTCGTAAAATAGCAGGGGGTGTCTTGATCCCCCCCGTGTCGTCGTGGCCCAGCCTTGTCAGATTCAATCTTAAAAGTCGACACCGAGCAGCTTGGTCCCGAGCGGACCCCGCTCCAAGCTCTGCAGCTGTCTCGTCGACCAGTCGTCCGAGCGCAGACGGGCCAGCAGACTCGCCTCGTTCTGCCGAGAGCTCGTCGCCGCATGTCGCTGACTCAACACCGGACTCTTGACTCCCGATGACGAGTTGTTGTTCGCCGTCCGGGGTCGGGTCAGGGCTGCCTCCCGACGACCACCGGCGGGCGCAGTAGACGGTCTGGCACTGCCAAACTCTTGAGATCGACCAGCGCCGCGTCGGATCGTCTGTCCTTGGGCGTTGGCGTGTCCCGAAGGGGCAGCTGGCAACGGTGGCATAGGAGGCAAGGGGACCTTCTTGTTCGCACCAGTGACAGGCTCAAAGGCAGCCCCTAGCACAGCTGGATCGAGGGGCTCGTCATCTTCGAGAATCCGAATACCGTTCTCGTCACCCTCTTCCACGATGACGTCGTCTGCAGGAGTCGCAAAGCGGCCTTGGGCCGGAGCTCCCTGGAACGGACCAACAGCGAGCGGCGTGGTCGAAGACTCGGTGAAACGGCGGATCCCGAGTGAGCTGATCGCGCTGGTAGAAGGAGGCGATGACACACTCTGTCCAGCGCTGACCAGCGTCGACCCAGACATATCGGCTGTAGTGCCCGAAAGGATCGAGCCAGGCGTCTCAGGTGATTGTTGGGTAGGGTCGTCAATCTTGAGTACCGGTACAGGAACGAGAACCTGGCGCATCTCGTGGTGCTCTTCCGTTTTGGAGTGAGAGTGAGAGCTGCTCAGACTCGCGCGCCGCATCGGATCCGCAGGCCCACTTGCCGATGTCCTCCTCCCGTTGGTAAGCGACTGCTCATCCGCGTCCTTTGACCGTCTCCGGTGATCCGCCCCGCTCAGCTTTTGTGTCCACCTGCGGAACGACGGTGTGGGTACGCCCGCTGCAATCTTGTCACTGAGTCCAACGGAACGATCAGAACTGTCGAGCATGTCCTTCTCGGTGTATTCCTTGTCGAAGGAGGTGACCGACGGATCCTGCGACAGGATGGACAACTTGCGCGCCATGGGCGAGCCAAGGCCGTTCTCAGCCTCGCTGAGGACGCAAGAGGGGTACCGCCTTCGCATCTCCAAGACGACCTCGTGCTCAAAGTCATCGGCTTGTCGGCCCCGTAGCAGCATCATCTGCGACTTGGAGAACAGCGTGTAAGGTGTGAACACAAAGGGTGTCGCCTTGCTCGGCTTCTCCGTCGGCATGTTGTCATCGGGTGCAGTGTAAGTTTCTGGATTCGAGTACGAAGAGACGGGGGCGCGAGCCTCGGGTAGCACAGCTTGAACCAGAATCATCTCGGCAGGCGTCGTCGAATCATCCATACTCGATGGCACATCAAGAACCTCTGCGCTAAGTCTGGCCGTCTGATGGATCTTGGGGTAGAACCGGACCGACGTATGCAGGGCGTCGAGCGCAATGAACAGTGCAGTCTGAAACTGGATCATGCTCTCGATCATCTCTTGCTCCGCCGTCGTGTCCTCTTCAAAGTCGACGCTGGACTGGTTCTGGAGAAAGCGCTTGCGCTCGCCGGACCGAATCGACTCGCGCTCGCACGTCCTCATGGCCTCCTCCATCGACATTTGGTCAAGCATGCGGAGGAAGTTGCGCATCTCGGGAGTAATCTTGGTCACGTCTGGCAGGCGGTAGGCTGGGATCTGATGCCGGGCAAAGTTGTACACAAGCACGTCCAAGCCGCCTTGCTTGCTCGTCGAAGGACGGACACCGAACAGACCTGCGTATACACCCGAGGGTTGGACCACAGGTCGAGTTCCGCGTTTGGCATACAGCTTTAGCGAGTCCAGCAAGCTCTCCATCTCGGACTTGGAAACGGAGACCCGATCGGCAAGAACACCGGCCAAGAAGCGGGTCTCGGTCAGTCGGTATCCCTTTTGGCGGTATCGCTCCGTTGTCATCTCTGTCTGGGCAGTAGTGCTGGGCAATTCGCGAACCAGGAAGAGCATCGCTCCTTCCTCGGCGTCGTCGCCATCGCCGAAAATGCTAGGCACGGGACCCATAATCGAGCTCTCATCGTCCGCACGCAAGATCTCGTCCTCTTTCCTCTGCGCTTGAGTCTGCTCCTTGGACCGGGTCCCCGTTGGCAAAACGTGGTCGTAGAGCACACCCACACTGCCAAAAGAGATTTCGAGTTCCTGAGCCAGTGCATGCGCCGCATGGATGAACCGATCGCGGAAGTCGGAAAGTTCTCTTGGGGTTCTGTCCTGCTCGCCATGGCCATCCAGACTGCGTCGGCTCGAAAGGACTCGCTTCGCATTCGCTCGGACACTCATACGTCGAGAGCGTCCCTTCTCTTCGGCCGCCTGCTTTGCCTTCTGGACGAAGCGGGTGTTGATCGCCCGGATAAAAGGCGTGATGATCTCCCAATCCCAACTCAGAGCGTAAAGCCATTGGAAGATGGGCTGGCGGTTGTCGAGCGCATCGAGGACGTCGCGGGTGTGAATATCGGTTTCGATGACCATCATCGGCATCGTTCCATCAGCCTTGACCAGGAGGCGGCCTTGCTTGTCAAAGCTGGCCGAGCAGACAACGACCTTCTTGGCCTTCTTGCGAGCATTGCGGGCCACGGCCACATCGGACACGGCGACAATGACGGATGCGATGATGATGACGATGCACATGACGGCTATCGAGATGGTGACGACATTGTTGCGGTAGTTTCCGTCTCCCAGAGCGGCCGAGTTGATGACGTTGCTGCGGCGGACTCGGTAGGAGGTACCCCAGCAGGCAATGTAGTGCATACCAGCGACTCCGGAAGCCAGGATGAGGGAGCATAAGAGACGCTTCCACCAGCTGTCCTTCCACTGGCTACGGAAGCGGAAGAAGGAGACAAGGGCGAGGGTAGCAGCGAGACAGGCGAGGACGATGGACATGACGGTCTGGGCGGGCTGGTAGCTGACGGCAAAGTTTGCCTTGAAACTGGCCGAGTAGTGCATCAGACTGACGATGAGACCGGTGATGATGCCACTGACACCGACGCGGACAGGCGAGAATGTGACTTGATCATCCAGGGCGATAAAGGCGAGCACGAGGGCGATCAGAGGCACGAAGAGGGAGAGGACGGTGAAACCGGGGTTGAAGCGAATAAACCAGGTCACGCCTTCGGCTGGTCTTAAGCGCATGTACATGCCAATGAAGTGCTGATTGGAGAGCGCAGAAGGGTCAGTTTCGCGAAAGCAGGGTTCTTGCGAACTTCCGACTCTGAAAGCTGCACTTACCATGCCCCAAATTCCGACGGAAGACATGGTGGCGGCAGCAAGGACGAGGAGGATGACATTTCTTACACCTTTGTTACTTGTCCGTTTCGACAGCAGCAGCAGGGTAGAGTATGCTCCCAGGGTTGCTACAGCCACCGAGGCGAGAATGATGCCCGGGTTGAATCTCTGGGGGATTGAATGCACAGTGTAGTATTCGGCAAGGGCAGTCAGGTCTGGATGGAATTTCAGGCGAAATGGTCAGCATAAGGCATTGCTGTTCGCATGATGCAGGTCAGGTACTCACTGGCTGCGGAAATGCCCTGAGGCAAGACCGGCTCCTTGTAGAGGTCCCGGATCGCGTTCATGTTGAGGATGAGATTATCCACGAGAACCGATCAACCCCACGTTTTGCAAGTGTACGAGATGGGTGAGGTGTCTACTTGCGACGTGGTCGAGTCGTGGCAGAAGGGAGGGGCGAGGGCAGGGAGGGGGAAAGGCAAAGAAGAATGCGGGTGCGAATAATATGAAGGGATAAGATCTGGGCAATAAGATGTAATCAGGATGCAGTCGAGGCCGGCCCTTTTATCGAAGGCGGGAGAGGCGCTCTGAGATCGGAGCGGAGCAGCGGAGTGCAAGGACGCAGACGAGGGAACAGACCCTTCCTTTCCTTGTGTTCAGAAAAGGACGGAACCGCGGGAGAGGGAAAGAGAGTAGGATGAGCACAGGGCCCGAGATATTTATGTGAGCCAAGGAAAGAACGAGGGTCGAGCACACGAGGCCGTTTGGGTCCCTTTGGGCGACGTGGTCGGTGAGAAAGAAGGGCCACTCACCGATCGACAGGAGGTGCCCCAAATTTCAGGAGGTTGGGAAAGGTGACCCCGCCTAGTAATGTGCCTGAGGAAAGTCACGCAGACCGAAAGGGGGGGAAAAGGACGCGGCTGGGCTGAAATTCTGTCCGAAGCTAATCCGTTGGACCGTGCTGCTGTTCCCGGATAGTGAGGATGCAGGTGATCGCTGAGGCTGAGTTGGGGGCAAAGTGCTTGCCTGGCCCTTGTCTGTGACCTTTTGGAAGGGGGGGAAACTTAGGGAGCGAGCGGCCCGAGATCTAAGTGTGACCGACGCAGGAACCACGGAGGGCAGGAAAAACAAGAAAGAAGGAGGCGGGACTGGAACCGGGTGTGGGCAAGGTGTGTGTGCGTATGTGCGCCGGTCGGTGAGGAGAGCGGGAAGAGGGAGGTCGGAGTTGAGATGTTATGCTGAGGAGGAGATTGTCCCTTTTGGTTGGAATTGGGCGATCGTATACTGCTTGGTAGTGATCGGAATGTGAGCTTCTATCGGCGACCTTGCAGCGACAGAGAGAGACAGAGAGAGAAAAGAGGCCAGAAGTAAGAAGAGGAGTGAGTACAGAGATGCGGTAGGGAGGCAGACTTTGAGAAGGAGGTGCCGATTTTGTGTGCAAGGGGGGGGGAGACAACGATTTCTTGTCCAGGAGGTGTTCTTGGGGCGAGCGAGAGTAGTGTCTTAAGCTTGAACCCTAATAAACAAACCTTGAGAAAGCACAACCCAGCAGGATCACGCTCAAGGCTGAGGCGGCTAGTCAATGGCGAGAAGGAGAGAGAGAGAGAGAAGAGTGCTGCTGCTGCTGCTGGCTCTCAAGTGAGGCTGATTGATGGCATCTCTGCCCTGCGTCGGTTGGTGGCGGCCATAGCTTCTCTGCAACAAACCAAGTTTTGACAGCCTCATCTGTGCAGGCCAGCAAGCCCATAGCCACAGCAAGGTTGGGAGCCGCCGATCGAGAAGGACAACACAGCATGGCCATATCACATCTCTGCACCTCTCTCTCATTCGCAAAGCTTCTCTTTTCCAACAGCCTTATTTCGAGGACAAAGCTCGCTCGCTCTCCCACACACACACTCAGCTCGTGATTGGTGTTTGGGGCCCGAACCCTCAGAATATGTATGTAGAATTGCGACATGAAGTGGACGCTGCCAGAAGCAAGACACGGGGGACGGCAATCCCTGTGTCCGTGTCTCAGCCTTCCCTGTCCCTCGAAGAGGCGGTGCTGCCCATCTCACCCAGAACGCCAAGGGCTTGCCGGGGATGGACTCGTACCTGAGGGACCCTCCTCCTCCTCCTCCACCCTCCTTCAGGTGTTGCGGCGAAACAAGGACAGCATGGACATTTCGTCTTCGAAGAAAGAAAGAAAGAAAGAAAGGCGAGCATCTCTCTCTCTCTCTCGCTGCCGTTCGGGCCGGTTCCCTCGCCGGCTTGCTGGGGCTTCAGCAGGATGGGGAAGGAGGAAGGGAAGAACAGAACAACCAGTCAAGAGCTTCCTTGCCGCCGCCGCAAGACAAGGTTTAGCACCCAATCTCGTCCTTCATCCTGCATAAATTAAGGGTCAACACCCCAAGGCGCGGCGCCACTTCGTCTTAGCATGGGAAACAAGCAAGTTTCATCAAAGTCGACGCAAAGTGGCAGAAGGAGGAATTCTGGCAAAAGTGAGATTCTCAAAAGACCAGCCAATTATGGCGAAAGCACTTTTGCAGATGAACAAACAGCAGCACGTGACTTTGCTCGCACAAGTCAAGTCAAGTGAGCCGAACCCCCCCTGCTGCTTTCCTGTCGCCTGCGCGAAGTTTCCTAGCTTCCCGAAGTCGAGACCGAGATCGAGCAGCTCGAGAACGCGCAGCCAGCCATTGCAACCCGCATTGAGCATCCAGGAAGATTCGCGCAGCCCTTCGAAAAGAACAATCCTTTCGAGCGCTCCCGGTGAAGGATCCCTCAACTCACACAAGCTCAGACGCAGACATCCCCCGAACAGGGCAACAACACAAACGCAACCATGGCGACGGATGGCATGAGCGCAGTCGACTCCAAGAGCGTCGCACGCGTCTATAAAGATGTAAACGAAAAGGCTGGCAGATCCTGGTGGGACTACGGTACGCATCATCCCCTGCCGCTCCTCGCCAAGCTTCTCATCTTTGAGCAAAGTACACAATGCTGAACCCTCGATTCTGCCTCTCATCTGTTTCCTGATCGCAGACAACCTCGCTGTGCAATGGTAAGCCAGGCCTGACTGGATCGATCAGATGAACAATTGCTCATCGCTGAATATGCGATCCTTCCCACCACCCACAGGGGCATGCAAGACAACTACGAGATCCTCCGCAAGGTCGGACGCGGCAAATACTCCGAAGTCTTTGAAGGCGTAGCTGTCGGCGCATCAGAATCAGGCGTCCCCAAGAAATGCATCCTCAAAGTGCTGAAGCCAGTCAAAAAGAAGAAGATCAAGCGTGAGATCAAGATTCTGCAGAATCTCGCAGGAGGTCCAAACATTGTCACCTTGCTCGATGTCGTTCGCGATCCGCAGGTAAGCTTCCTCCCCTTTGCCCCCTCCAGCCGGTTGTATGCGCATGTCTGATATCGTTTCTTTGCTTGCCCGAACCTCATACACAGTCGAAAACACCATCCATCATCACCGAATACGTTAACAACATCGACTTCAAAGTGCTGTATCAGAAATTCACAGACTTCGACGTACGCTTCTACATCTTTGAGCTGCTCAAGGTGAGGACTGTGCGCAAAATGCCCCCGCATTGAGAGCAGGTTCTGAACTCCACTTCGTGCTCACTCGGAAACGCAGGCCCTAGACTTTTGCCATTCAAGAGGTATAATGCACCGCGATGTCAAGCCACACAATGTCATGATCGACCACGAGAACCGCAAGGTGGGTGCACAAAGCTTCGAAGTGCCGCACGTATTGGCACAAGCTCACATACTTTACTCATTGTGATCGCACACAGTTACGGCTGATCGACTGGGGTCTGGCAGAATTCTACCACCCAGGCACACTGTACAATGTCCGAGTAGCGTCTCGGTACTTCAAGGGACCAGAGCTGCTCGTCGACTTCATGGAATACGACTATTCGCTGGATATGTGGAGCTTGGGATGCATGTATGCGAGCATGGTGAGTCTACACTTCGACCACCGCGCTGCCTCTTCGGTTGATCATAATGGATTGCTGATTCCTGAACCCCATATTGCCTATCAGATTTTCCGAAAGGAACCCTTCTTCCACGGCCAAGATAACTACGATCAGCTAGTCAAGATTGCAAGAGTGTTAGGGACAGACGATCTGTACACATACCTAGAGAAGTACGACATCGAGCTGGATCCACAATACGACGAAATGCTGTCGCGCTACCACCGCAAGCCATGGTCGCGCTTCATCACTACAGAAAACGAGCGATACATTTCGAACGAAGCGATTGATTTCCTTGATAGACTGCTGCGGTACGACCACCAGGACCGACTCACTGCTGCCGAGGCGCAACTGCACCCATACTTTGGTGAGTTTCCTGAACGTCGAGTAAGGTTGCGCTTCCTGAGGACGGACTACTGACAACGTTCTATGTTCTTACAGAGCCTGTGAGACAGGCGGCGGCGTTGGGAGGGAAGACGGGCTCGGACACCGTCATGAGATCTTAAATGAACATTACACGCATCGCTGCCAACACGCCTCCCGCCGGCGGCTCGCCAGGTCTACACGCCCCACTTGACTGGGTCCGATTGCGAGCCAGTACATTTTCGCACATCCCAGATCCACCAACCAGGGAAGGGGGGAATCTACTTTCCAGTGCCAGTCAAATATTTC